>JADBJO010008269.1:10000-13240 GCA_016801955.1 Conus betulinus | reverse complement strand
CTGTAGCGAAATCTAAAAAGCGGTCCCAGCTACGCCTGTATGCATTCTGGGTTGATGGTGCGAGGGATGTTTTGTAATAGATCTGGAGCTGTCCCCCTATGCGTTGCGGCAACTCGGGCATTGGCGGCACCGGCGTGGGAAGCTTGTTGGCAGAGGGTGCTGTGCCTTCTGAATTCCTCTAACCTTTTAGTGCGTCCTGGACTGGGCCCACGATGCTGGTCTGCCAGTCCCGCGGCTTGTTGCGCTGGAGGTACCGTGAAGGTCGTCGTGGGGTGTGGCTGCCACCTGTTGTGCCGGTCGGCCATCGTCGATGTGCTGCCTCACTCGCTTTCAGCGCAGGCCTTCGGCGTCGCTGCGGTCTTGTCTTTGGCATCTGTAAAATACCCAATCTTCGGACACGAAAAGGGCTTACCGTGTGTGTACTTCTATTGCCCTGTGTAGGGGAATGGAATGGGATCAATCAACACGGGTCAGAACTGCACGCGTACTGGCCAAAAGTCACAACTAATGTCGCTGAATTGTGGAGAAACAGTCCTAGTCGTGGCTACATCATCACATTGCCGAAAGAACATGCAAACACACAACTGATACAGCCGCACTGCTGAAAAATTGCTGAGAAGCCTGTACCCTAGTCACGGGTAATGTAGCCGCACTGTTGAGGAGCATGCAGAGTTATACAGCTGGTCATCATCACCACTGAAATAGCCGAATTGGTGAGAGAAACCTGCAAAAAACACATCCTGGGTGGCTGCATTGAGGAAGATTTTCTGAGAAACTCGCAAGACATAGCCACGGCTCACGTAGCCCGCATTGCTGGGAACCAGCAAAGTTATATATATATAAACATATGGCCGCCTTGCTGGAAAACATGCAAAGTTACATATATAAACATGCGAAGACACAACTGATGTAGCCCCACTGAGGAAAGATCGTTGAGGGAGACTTACTGAGAAACCTGCAAACCAGTGTCACGGCTAGTATGGCCACATTGCTGAAAAAGATGCAAAGTTATATATATATATATATATATAATATATTATATATATATATATATATATATATAATATTATATAAAAACCTGCCAAACACAGCTGATGTGTACACAGAGAGGAAAAATTGTTGAGACAGTCACGGTTGATGTAGCTGCATTGCTGCAAAATGTGCATTTTCACCGCTGATGTAGCTGCCTTGCGGAAAAAAGTCATGCCTTGAGTAGAAAACCTGGATCCTGGCTAATATGGCTGCATTGCTGAGAGACATGGCAGATCACAGCAGATGTAGCTGCATTGAGTGGAAAACATAGGTCACAATTAATACAGCCGCATTGCTGATGAACATGCAAGATCACAGAAAAACATAGGTCACAATTAATTTAGAGCCGCATTGCTGATAAACATGCAAGATCACAGAAAACATAGGTCACAATTAATTTAGCCGCATTGCTGATGAACATGCAAGATCACAGAAAAACATAGGTCACAACTTAATTTAGCCGCATTGCTGATAAACATGCAGATCACAGAAAACATAGGTCACAATTAATTTAGCCGCATTGCTGATGAAACATGCAAGAGATCACAGTAAACATAGGTCACAATTAATATAGCCGCATTGCTGATAAAAACATGCAAGATCACAGAAAACATAGGTCACAATTAATATAGCCGCATTGCTGATGAACATGCAAGATCACAGAAAACATAGTCACAATTAATATAGCCGCATTGCTGATAAACATGCAAGATCACAGCAAGATCACGCTGATGTAGCTGCATTGAGTGGAAAAACATGGGTCACGACTAATATAGCCGCATTGCTGATAAACATGCAAGAGCACAGCTGATGTAGCTGCATTGAATAGAAAACATGGGTCACGGCGAATGGAGCCGCATTGCTGAGAAACATGCAAGAGCACAGCTGATGTAGCTGCATTGAATAGAAAACATGGGTCACGGCTAATGGGGGCCGCATTGCTGAGAAACATGCAAGAGCACAGCTGAGGTAGCTGCATTGAGTAGGAAACATAGGTCACGGCCAATATAGCCGCATTGCTGAGGAACATGCAAGATCACAGTTGATGTAGCTGCATTGAGTAGAACATAGAAGGCACGGCTTATAGCGCCGCATTGCTGAGAAACATGCAAGATCACAGCTGATGTCGCTGCATCGAGTAGAAATTATAGGGCACGGCTAATGGGGCCGCATTGCTGAGAGACATGCAAGATCATAGCTGATGTAGCTGCATTGAGTAGAAAACATTGGTCACGGCTAATATAGCCGCATCGCTGAGAAGCATACAAGATCAGAAAGACATTGTCACGGCTAATGTAGCCGCATTGGATAAAGAAACATGCGAGTCACAGCTGATGTAGAACATGTCGAGTCACGGCTAATGTAGCTGCATTGTGGAAAACAAGTGGTAGAAATGATGAGAGACATGCAAAACAAACATAGTTACGGCGAATGTAGTCGCGTTGCTATGAAACATGCAAAACATAGTTACAGCTAATGTAGTCGCATTGCTATGAAACGTCCAAAAGTTAAGGTTTGTTGTAGCTGCATTGAGGGCCAATAGTCCTAGTTATGGCTGATATTATGGCCGCGTCGCAGCGAAACATGCACCGTCACAGCTGAAGAGCTGCATTGTAACAGAAACAAGTCAACGAACAAAACAGGAGGGACCTCAAATAGCTACTCCTGGTAATCTTTAGTGGTAATCTTTAGTGATGTAACGACTGCTGATGAACATGGTAAAAGACAACCAAAATCAAAGCAACATTCTGCCATGACAGTTGTAAAAGGCACCGAATTTTTTTTTTTTTTTAAAGGCCTTAAAGAAGATGGAGCCCGGGTGGGGGTGGGGGGGGGGGGGGGGGGGGGGTTGGGGATCAGGCAACTATCTGCTTGGGAAATGGCAAACTCCCTGGTTGCAGGATTGTCTGCGAATAATGAGGCAACTGGGTGCCTTCTGCGGGCACCTCAAAAATACTTAGCTTCTGTGTCTGGTATTCCGTCATTTATCGATTCCCCTTGGGGGTATGAGAGATGGTGTATAAGACGAAATTTACCTGTCTCTTTCTTGGGCACTAGACCTATCGGTGAAATGGTAAGGTTTGAAAATGGTTTCTCCTTAAATGGGCCTGCTAGTCGTCCTAGTCTACATTCATTGTCTAGTTTACTACTCACTATTTCAGGGTGGTCGTTTTGTGGATGCTAAGTTAGGGGCTTCCTTATGGGTAA
>JADBJO010008268.1:92500-98699 GCA_016801955.1 Conus betulinus | reverse complement strand
GTGGAACGCAATCCCACCCTCTCCCCCATCCCTCCCTATTCATGAGGACTTAGGTGTGGAACGCAGACTTCCTCAAGTTGCCGTATGGACCTTCCCACCCTCTCCCCCATCCCTCCCTATTCATGAGGACTTAGGTGTGGAACGCAGACTTCCTCAAGTTGCCGTATGGACCTCCCACCCTCTCCCCCGTCCTTCCCTGTTCATGAGAATACTGTCGCTGTTGATATTGCCCTGTGGCTTGTGTCTGTGTTGTCGCTGGACACCATGCTATTGTCGGAATCAGTGCCAAGACACGATGTTTCCTGTTGCCAAAGTGACAAATGCTAAACAGACAAAGCTTATGGTGGTTTATGCTATGGATATTGTTTGCCTGGTCCTTTTTTATTTCAGAATTCGTCAATCTGTTCCTTACTAAATGATGTTTTAGAATATTTTTCTCCACTCACGTATTTCTCATTACAAATAAAATCTGACATAGATAGCAACCAAACAAACAAATCTCAGATGGAAGATCGCTGAGTGTGGGTCCGCAGGTGGCTGGTGAGGCCGATCTGGGCCCGGAAGGAACGCCCACATGTGGGACACATGTGGGTGGGTGCTACAGTGGAGGTGGAGGTAGCTCTGGCCTTGCGCGCGGCTCACTTTCTCTCAGCTTCTGCTGTGCGTCTCTTCTCTGATGTACATGCACCCTTTGTGATGCTGCTTCGCCAGGCTGGGCGGTCCAGGGGCAAGCGACTCCCAGGTGTCGAGGTTGTTGATGAACTTTGCGCTTGCCCTGACTCAGTTCTCCGTACAGCAGTTGTTTCGGCAGTCGACTATCTGGCATTCTGACGATGTGGCAAGACCATCTGGCTCGGGGATTTCTGAAGGAGAGTGTAGATGCTGGGGATGCTGGCCCTTTTCAAGACCTCAGTGTCTGGGACTTTGTCCTGCCACTTGATGTGTAGGAGTCTGCGGAGACAGCTGAGGTGAAAATGGTTGAGCTGTTTGGCGTGTCTGCTGTAGACAGTCCAGGTCTCACTGGCATAGAGGAGAGTGGTTAGTACCACTGCATGGTAGACCTTCAGCTTGGTGGTAAGGCTTAGTCCTCTCCGCTCCCAGACATTTCACGGTGTCTCCAAACACAGAGCTGGCTTTGGCAATCTGTTTCCTGACCTCTGCGTCAATGTTCACAGCTCGTAAGAGTGTGCTGCTGCCCAGGTATGCGAAGTTGTCAACTGCCTGTAAGTTCTGTCCCTTTACTGTGATGTGTGGTTCCTGGTAGGGTTTACCATGCGCAGGCTGATACATCACTTTGGTCTTTTTGGTGCTGATAGTGAGACCGAAGTGTGTCGTAGGCTCGTGAGAGGCAGTCCATTTCGTGCTGCATCATCTGTTCTGTGCTGGCATTGAGGGCACAGTCATCAGCACACAAGAAGTCCCTGATGGCGGTCTCTTTCACCTTTGTAGCAGCCTGCAGTCGCCTGAGGTTTAACAGCCCACCGTCAGTTCTGTATCTGACCTGTATACCACCCCCCGGCAGTCATGGAAGGCATCAGTCAGCATGGCGGAGAAGACCATGCTGAAGAGTGTAGGGGCAAGAACGCAGCCTTGCTTTAAGCCATTGGTCACTGGAAAGGCTTCTGACTCGTCTCCATCATCCAGTACTTTCACCATCATGCCGTCGTGGAAGTGTCGGACGATCCTAATGAACCTGCTGGGATAGCCAAATTTCTCCATGATTTTCCACAAGCCATCTCTGCTGACCGTATCAAAGGCCTTGGTCAGAGCGACAAAGTTCACGAACAGATCGCTCTGCTGCTCTTGGCATTTTTCCTGGAGCTGTCGTGCAGCAAATATAATGTCTGCAGTTCCGCGTTCTGCACGAAAGCCACACTGGCTTTCTGGGAGGAGACCCTGCTCAAGGTGTAGTAGAAGGCGGTTGAGCAGGACACGAGCCATGATCTTCCCAGCTATGGACAAGAGAGAGATGCTTCGGTGATTGTCGCAGGACTGGCGGTTGCCTTTTCTCTTTTAGATGTGGAAAATGTTGGAATCTTTCAACTGTTGTGGGATCCTATCTTCATTCCACATGCACTGTAAGAGCTGCGTCAGCTTTGTGTGTCAAGGCTGGGCCTCCTGATTTGTAAACTTCGGCAGGGATTGCATCAGATCCTGGCGCTTTGCCACAGGGAAAGTTGTGTTTGATTGCCTTTCTGACTTCTTCTTCTGTGGGGGGGGGGGGGGGGGGGGGGTCAAGGTCTTGCATGATCTCCACCTGAGGTAGGCGTGCAAACGGCCTCGTTGTTGATTGAGGCAGGGCAGTCGAGAACCTGGTTACAGTGTTCAGCTCATCTCTCCACAATCTGCTTCTTTCCTTTCAGCAGCTGGGTCCCATCTTGCATTGAGGAGGGGGGGGGGGGGGGGGGGGGAGGAGCCAGAGGACTGGGGTCCATACACAGCCTTTAGAGCGTCGTAGAAAACGCGCTTGGTGTCATGACTGTCTGCGTAGCCCTGGATTTCATCGGCCTTTTTGCTGAACCAGGAATCCTGCATTTTGCAAAGCCTCTTCTGCACTTTTTGTTTTGCGCTGGTGAAGACATCATTCTTAGCTTGTGATGTGGGATCATTTCTGGTGCGCTCTGAACAGCTGGTGTTTCTCTGACAGAAGTGTCTGCACTTCTGCGTCATTCTCATCAAACCAGTCTTGGTTTCTACCTGTTGCTGGTCCAAGGTGTTCGAGGGCAATAGAGTGGACTACATTGTAAGTTGGCCTTGTCCACTAGGCGTGTTTTGCTGAGTGCTGCTATGTCGACGTTGTAGCGAACAAGTTCTTTGGCGACCAGTGCAGTTCTTCGTTCTGGTCTGTCTGCCTTGGCGTCGTCCCAGTGGAGTTCGCACGTTCCACGTGCCGAGGTTGAGCACCTTTGTTTTGTTTTCTTCATAGTTCGATCGCTGGGAGGGACACCCCGCCAGCCGCGGTTTGCTGGCCAGGGTAAAGGTGAAGCAGGCAATGTTTAGGGCACCTTTTTCTAGCCTCTTCCTCTTGCTATGGAGGTGAGCATTGCGGTTCTAAAAAGGGCTGCTCAGACACCCAGGGAGCTGCCGAACTCCACTTCTGCTTCGTCCAGTTAGAGAGCGACCACATGCCCTGGGCCGCCTGCGTGCAGGCTCGTGACTGACAGCTTTCAGTGTGTCCACACCTGCTGCCTTCGCCACTTGCCCATCGCCACAGGACTTGAGGCTACGCTGTGGGGTTTGAAGTCATCACTTGCGCTTGACTTGGATTATAGCGAGGGAGAGTTGCGCGTCGTCAGCCTCACTCTCTCTCACCCCAGTCCATCTGTGTCCAGTGGCAAGACGAAGTCGGACCGGCTGGAGATAGATTGGGGTGCAGTGGATGACCGTGACGTCTTTTGTGTCTTGACACGCCTGGGCGCTCCACAACGCGTTGCTGGAAATCGCCTTTCTGCCCGTTGAACCACAGTGGTTTCTTCCGCGCAGTCCGCCGAATTCAGCTTCGCATACAAGGTAGACAAGCTCTAGAGTTGAGGGTCGGTGACCCGTCAACTTACCAGCTATGCTTGCGGTATGCTGCTCGCAAGATAGTGGGGACTGTGGGGGCGGAACATCCAGCTTCCCGTACAAGACCAAAGGACTTGCCCACTGCCCCATTCAAAGCACACACACACACATACACACACACACACACACACACACACACACATGCTCGCGCTCGCACACCCACATGCAGAGAGGAAAGCGTATATTCCCTGCAGTTAACTGACACTTGACATTACATCTGTAATTAGAACTTTAAAAAGACCAGTAAAACCCACAATAAAAACGCTGAAAGGCCAAAATGAAGGAACAAATAATGAAACGGACACATTTCGTTCAACAGTTGTTTTTGGTCCATAGTAGCAAATGTGGGCCAGGTGTTCAGAAATGCGTGCATCTGGTGTGCTGGATGACTCACCGACATAGATCGTACTGCACAATTGACACTGGATAGCATTACAATTTTGTGGCTATAATAGCAGAATATACTCTTTTTTTTATTTTTAGTGAGCTTTTGAGGCCATATATGAGTGTGTCTGGCTTAGTAAGAGGAAAGATTTTGCCGTCAGGATTTGAACAAAGAAAGGTATAGGGTTTTTTAGGTGTGGTGAATTTGTTCAGTTTGGAGTGCTTAAACGGGTCTTTTGAGTTTTTTTGTTTTTTTTTTTGTCGCGCCTAAAAATAATCACAGGTTTTATCTCGAAGGCAGGTTTGTGATCTATTTTACAACTGGACTGGACGATCCTGCAGATGGGAAGTCTGTGTGAGTGGAAGAGGAGACAGGAGGTGGATCTGTCTGTTGTTGTTGTTGTTATTGTTTTTGAGGTTGGGTTTTCCAAGGCAGTTGTTCTGGACACAGCAGTGGTGCCACTGAGAGCATCATTAATGATGGTACTGGGGTATCCACAATTGGTGAAAAACTAAATGATTTTGGCCGTTGGCAGCAGTGTGAAATACTTCGTAGGAACAATGTCTGTGGAGGTGGATGAATTCAGAATTTGGAATGCTGTGTTTAGTGGATGGATGGCGGCAAGATATTGTGTAGACCAGGCATGAATGCCAATCAGTAGGTCTGTAGAACCAAAAAGGGACTGTCCTGTGTCTGCCTTTTCATGGGACACGCGCAACTCTGGCTACTATTTTCTTTTTACATTTCTCTTACCAGACACCTGCTCTTGTGGAATGGTCTCCCTTCTTCTCTGCATAACATGGACTCTTTAGAGACTTTTAAAACCTCCCTAAAAAACACATCTTTTTCCTCGGACTGATTAACGATATCCACTTATTACTGTGCGCGTGTTTGCCAGTGTTGACGCGCTCGTGTGTCTGTCTGCGTTTGTGAGTTTTTCGTGTGTGTGTGTGTGTGTGTGTGTGTGTGTGACTGTGTTTTTAGATACCAGAATGGCGATACAGATGGCCGGGGCTCATCTTCCACATCTACTGTCCTGGCTGGAACACTATATTCCTCAAAGTTTTATGGTGGGTTGTTCTTGATACACGAGTTGTCGCCCCGGCACGAATTGTCGTCCAGAAACGAATAGTCGTTATCTGCGATTTGTGTTGGACGTGACGACGAACATTTTGTATCTAAAACCAGACAGGGGCATATTGTAAACATGACACATATCACTGCCTTTTCGTACTATATGGTAGGATATTTTTACTTTGTGATTTCTAAAGTACAAATTATATGTTGACTATCCTACCACTATCATGTTATCGTTGTGTATGTCTGATTCTTTTTCTTTTTTCGAGCGCAAGGTGAACACATTTCCATAAGATGGTTGTAGTGAATTGACATAAAAATGGTTGCGATGATGAAACTTATAAACAAATACCTTTTTTTTTTTACTCTACAGAAGGTTATTTTTAGACTGATGATTTAGAGTACAAATGATGTGTTACTAACCTCATCACTAAAATGTCATCATGTAATGCGTGAAGGCATCTTTCAAAATGTCGCAAATGACAATTAAGAACCAGGGTAGGTAGGGTAGGGGACGTAGCTCAGTGGGTAAAAGCACTAGGCTTCCAGTGTGATAAACTGGAGGTCGATTCTCACATACTGCTTGTATATTGCGCTGGACTGTGTGTTGTTTCGTGTGGTGTGTATAATATTTTTGAAATAACGTACTGGAAAGTCTAATTATTTATGATTTTTTTTTGTCACCAGATAATTTACTTTATCACTTTGCGAAGGTATATGCTTGATTGTGTGTGTCTTTGTTTGGTTTGGTTGTGTGTGTGTGTGTGTGTGTGTGTGTGTGTGTGTGTGTGTGTGTGGTGTGTGTGTGTGTGTACTAAAATTGCTACTCCCCATGGAAGTTTATAACACACTCAGAGATAGAAGTGCAGATATTTAATGAATTGTACGTATGCTTGTGTATATAGACACATAATTATATCTATGCTGTATGGATGGATTTATGCATATTAATATGTGCTGGTTTATGGATGTCACATGGGTTGTACATATATGTATAAATGCGAAAAAAAAAATTAAACGATAAAATAAATAAAAGCAATGTTTGGAAATAGGAAAAAAAAAACTTATTGGAGAGTTGACAAGCGCGCAAAAGAGAACAATGCACAAAGTTATTGTCATATAACTGCCCTTCTCTAAGTCCCTCTTATAAACTCCTCCATTCTCAAGACTAGA
>JADBJO010008268.1:80000-87500 GCA_016801955.1 Conus betulinus | reverse complement strand
TCTTTCCAGTTAATTGTGTTCATGCCTTTCGTTCAGCAGCTGCACAGAAGTGACAGGATGAACGTTTGTCGACAAACCAGATGTGACTCTCAAGAAAATATCAATACACAAATCAACTGTTCTTTTTGAAACTCAGATATCGAGCAACCCTTCCATTCCTACTTGCATGCGCACTTATGGGTATTCATCAACCTTGTTCACCATGACTTATGGACATTCATCAACCCTGTTCACCATGACTTATGGGTATTCATCAACCTTGTTCACCATGACTTATGGGTATTCATCAACCTTGTTCACCATGACTTATGGGTATTCATCAACCTTGTTCACCATGACTTATGGGTATTCATCAACCTTGTTCACCATGACTTATGGGTATTCATCAACCGTGTTCACCATGACTTATGGGTATTCATCATCAACCGTGTTCACCCATGACTTATGGGTATTCATCAACCTTGTTCACCATGACTTATGGGTATTCATCAACCTTGTTCACCATGACTTATGGGTATTCATCAACCTTGTTCACCATGACTTATGGGTATTCATCAACCTTGTTCACCATGACTTATGGGTATTCATCAACCGTGTTCACCATGACTCAAGAATCAATGCTCAACTGTTTTGATGATTTTGGATGATTTTGGACGAGTCTGATTGACAGTCTCTCTCTCTCTCTCTCTCTCTCTCTCTCCTCTCTCTCTCTCTGGATGCATGATAGCTATGCATATAATGTTTATTGCAATGGGGTATCACTACTCGGGCAGTACGATCACCTGTGTCCTATTCTACGAATATTGCAATATCATTATCAACATCAAATGCCTCAGATGATAGTGTTACACTATCCTCCGACAACAAGTATTGATTTCTTCATTCATGTACTCAACTGTGCAGTTATCCACCAAAAGGCATGAACTATTTCACAGTATCATACAGCAGTGTTAGAGGGAATGTTATTGTTATTATTTGAGGCAATTCGATGTTCAAAGAAGTTGTGTTTACAACAATTGTACGGCTGGCACGCATACTGGAAAAAAAACTTGTGGTGAAAAGCATAATATGCCATCGGATATTAACCAACCAGTTTTTAAACGTCAGTTGAGGGACGCTTCGACCATTGGTTTCTTTTTCAAATACAGATATCAGCTTCGCTCAGAAACACCCCAGGCTCTGACGCTTGAAACAAAAGTCTGCAAAAAGAGTGGCCGTTGTTTTAGCGAGTATCGAGTCATTTTGGAAAGATAAACTGGTTCCTGAACTTTCAGTCGTTTAGTAACAATGGATTTGGGGTATGTAATGTTTTGTGGCTTTTCTAATGGATTTTTGCGACACAATGACACACATTCATAACCACACACAAGCAGGCTTACACCACACACATATATATATAGCTGAACAATTAAGTAGTGGGGGGGAAAAAGTGGAGGTTAACAATTCTTCTATCATATAGTAATGACTTTGGCAAAAACTTGAAACTGAGAGAAAAAATAAAGTTGATGATGAAGTAAATGGGGAAAATGTATATTATATATATATGAAAACCCTTCGCCAGCTGCATGAGGAAACTATCGCAATCCCTCTCGAAGGCAGATCTATATGTATCGCCTGCTCCGAGGCCTTTCGTCCACTGGATCGGACTCGTCAGGAAGACACGGCTGATCGTGTTTTTGCTCTTGGCGTCAGATAGAGACACACCACAGTCCATAATTCTGTGGTGTTCCAACCACCAAGGGTTCGAAAAAGAATCCAACAGCACCCCCAAAGCAGCCAGCGAAAGGTAGTAGAAGTAAAAAAAAAAAACTAAAGTGTGGAGAGGAAAAAAGTTGTTGAAAAACTAAAAACATTACGCAAACAGTTATAAAATGTAAGAGACAATCTTTGAGCCTATGCTTGAGGATCCATTTAAGGATGCAAGGGAGATCAAAAGATATGGAAACAGTCTGAGTGGTCAGCTCTGCTGTTCAATAACCCAAGCAGCATTGTCAGCGGCTAAGAATTGTGCAGAACAATCTTTCCTTGGATCTCCAAAGAGATGCAATCACCCACTGATGATTATATATATATATATATATATATATATATATATATATATATATATATATATTATATAGATATATATATCACAGATAAAAGTACAGAGCCAGCAAGAACTCTAAAAACGCTCAACCGGAAAGGGAGCGACATAAGTTTAAAAATATGATTAAAAAAAGATTAAAAAAACAACAAAACTGTTTCGAGCTCTTTGCTCTCATCAGGGTGTTCATTTTGGGCACGCTACCGTGTTATATACTGTGTGTGTGCAAGCGTGAGTTCTGCATGTGTTTCACGTGGCCTGTAGCTTTTTACAATTTTGATTTTTTGGGGGGGTGCGTTCAGGGAGGGTGTGTTAAGGAATGGTATGTTGACAAGGATTTCCATTTGTGCCTGGCAATTGTTTATGATCTTACTTTTGAATTCAGAGTTGCTAGGTGAGGTTTGCATAATATCAGCCACTTTTCTGTAGAACATAGGTTGCGTTTTGTAGAGATATTATTGTATGGTGCTGCTCTTTTTATAATTTTCCATGATGATATATTGTAGTCTATTTTTTATCTTTAAGTTTCCAAATGTGTTTACTTAGTTCTGTTTGGTTTTCATATTTTTCATTTTTGAAGGACTGTTTATGGTTTGCATATCTATTTTAAAATGGTTTGCAGTAATCCCTATGTATGTTTCTTTGTCACTATCTGTTGTTACTGTGGCTTGGTATACAATATATATATATATATATACGTGTGTGTGTGTGTGTGTGTGTGTGTGTGTGTGTGTGGTGTGTGTGTGTGTGTATTGGTATACAATATATATATATATATATATATATATATATATATATATATATATTGTATACCAATACACACACACACAAACACACACACACATATATCTATATATATATATATATATATATATATATATATATATATATATATATATATACTTTTTGCATACGCAGGCTGATACTCCTCCGGACACTTCCTGTATAGACAGGCAAGGATTAATCCCATCTACCCAACAAAGGGAGTGGAGCTGTGTGTGTATGACCGGTTTTTTTTTTTATTCCGCAATTAAGGCAGCCATACTCTATCTTCGAGGAAGGTGTATGCTATGTGTAACGTGTCATCCACACCAACGGCCAAACTGGCCTTCTCTTCCGAAAGTTGGTATGGGATTTTACGTGTGTGCAAGATGTTATGCGCGTGTTAACACACGGAACCTCGGTTCATAGTCTCATTCGAAGGACTGTATGGGAAATTGAGTCAGAACCAATGTTAAC
This sequence comes from Conus betulinus, assembly GCA_016801955.1. Lineage (NCBI taxonomy): Eukaryota > Metazoa > Mollusca > Gastropoda > Neogastropoda > Conidae > Conus > Conus betulinus. Next base: position 84,178 of record JADBJO010008268.1, on the reverse strand, counting down.
TTCGAGGGAAAAAATTATACAGTATCGAAACGGCCCAGCGGAGATTCGAAACCACAACCCCAAGATTACCGTGTCCGGCGCTCTACCACTGAGCTATTCCGGTCTCCAAGGTATATATCTACACACAATCGCGCACGCCCCAGCAAATGCACTCATCATGTGAGCGTGACTTTCATTTCCATATTTCTGTGACTCAGGAGTGCCAACCAGTCTGATGCCGGAGTTGGGGGCGGCGGCAAAGGAGATGGGAAAATCGGTGCTGTCGTATACATGCATGTTGATGAAAGCAACGCCGCAAGACTTGAAACCCATGTGCGTGTTCCGGGCTATGTGATGGACGCTTTTACATGTGACACTGTGTGTGTGTATGTGTGTGTGTGCGTGTGTGCGTGTGTGTGTGTGTGTGTGTGTGTGTGTGTGTGTGTGTGTGTGTGTGTGCGTTTGTGTGTACGTGCGTGCGAGAGTGCATGCATGCATATGTGTGTGTGTATGTGTGTGTGTGTGTGTGTGTGTGTGTGTGTGTGAGAGAGAGAGAGAGGAGAGAGAGAGAGAGAGAGAGAGAGAGAGAGAGAGAGAGAGGAGAGAGAGAGAGAGAGAGTTCAGACTTCAGATTTTGTTCAGTAAGGCCATTTCAGACTTCATTTTTTGAGTAAGGGGGGGATGAGCACAATCATTCATATTAAATGTAAGAAACAAATGATTTATCAGGAAACACAAACAGAACAAAACACAACGCCATCTACGACGTCATTATTTTTCTGATCTGAAGACAGAAATATACCTAAATTCCTAATAACCTTATAACTGTCAGAGCTAAGCAGCAACTGGAGAGAGAGAGAGAGAGAGAGGAGAGAGAGAGAGAGAGAGAGAGAGAGAGAGAGAGAGAGAGAGAGAGAGAGAGAGAGAGAGAGAGACAGACAGACAGACAGACAGACAGACAGACAGATAGAGAGAGCGCGCGCGTGTGTGTGTGTGTGTGTGTGTGTGTGTGTGTGTGTGCGCGTAAATGCGCGCGCGTGTGTGTGTACTGTGCATTTGATACTGACTTTCGCAAGCTAAGTTGAAACCTTCGTGTGACAAGAAGCGTTAATTTCGTGACGTTTCTATCCTTTGATTCTCACGTGTGTCTCACTCTGTTGTCTTGGACAGACCCGTTCCAGGGGGAGTGAAGGCCCTGCCTGTGACCAGTGCAGAAATCGGGATGATGTACTCCACCTGGAAGTTGGCCTACGAAAGACCGTTGGCCGTCGTCCAGAAATCGATCCCTCGGTTCCCTCAGTGTACCTGGCGACAGACAAAGGGCAGCATGTCGGGCACATGGTAGGAACCCACCGACGGCACGATGGAAATGCTTTACGTGAATCCTGAATTCCGCGGCAAAGGTTACGCCAAGGTCATGGTATCCCAGCTGGCCCAGAAGTACTTTGACCAGGGCGAGGACGCCTGTGTATGTATAGTAGAAGACAACGTGGCCTCTCACAATTTGCATAAGTCACTGGGGTTCAAGGCCCGTGGTGGAGGTGAAATTAGACTGGATGACATGTGAATAGAAGTATTATGAACCAGACTTCATCTTCTACTCTTGGTAATGTTGGACTTGAGTCTTCCGAAAAGGGTCAGGTATTACATGTGGTGGAATATGTGATGAAGTTGGATTTCACTGTCACCATTTTTTAATGATACAGAATGAGCAATCATGACCTATCTGTTCTTGTAATACTGGTTGAGGTTGAATTTAAAAAGCTATCTCGTTGCATAAGGGGTGTGGATTGTTGAAAGTTCACTGCACCTGGGGTTCCACTATGGAAGACAGAACCAGCTCTCTCCTGCTGGCTTCCTGAACTCTTTTAAGGTTTCCTTTGACTGCTGTCGTTTTGAAGTGTAGATGCAGTCGTGACATTATGTGAAGCGTCTCTTTTGTTACTTGCTTAAACGGAAACAGCAATATTTTTTTCATTCAACGTCTATCTTGCGCTGAAGCGAATGGAGATAAGTGATTGCTCATTCATTTTCGTTGTCCTAACTGTTTTGTATCTTGCCTGAAGAAGACCCAAGAAGACACGAAACGCGTCGTGTTTTTTTCTTGTAATTCGTTTGTCCACTTTCTCTTTTGCGGTTTACTAACATTTATTTAAAATTTGTTTTGAAGCGATCTACTGCTCTAGGAACAGAAATCGAAGATCCCACACAGGATGTGTGCGTTTGTGTGTGTGTGTGTGTGTGTGTGTGTGTGTGTGTGTGTGTGTGTGTGTGTGTGTGTGTGTGTGTGTGTGTGTGTGTGTGTGTGTGTGCGTGTGTATGGTGAAGAGTGGCGATGTTGTGGGTATTCGTAGAAAAGGCAGGGACTCGACTGAGATAAAGTTAGTTTTCGTGGCTGAAATCGACAAACTGTCAATAAAGATGTTTGGCGGCTGGGTCAAAATAAAATAATTTAATTTCTGTTGCAAAGCGTCTGAACACGATGAAACAAATGAAAAACTTGGCGAAAATTCCATGATCAGATCATTTATCAGTTGTGACTGGTCACTCGTCGATCATTTTCGTGCTGCTACTTCTGTGCAGACAAAATGATGATTTTAGAGTGGAGAAGCATATGGAGGGGCTGCAGTGTCTTTAGTGGGAACGATTTCTTTTGTCAAGTCAGGGAAGTTAGGTGTTTGGTGATACCTTGGTTGAAGACAGCCACAGAGAAGATCAAAGCAGAATGGTCTGTACATAACGAAGTCATTTTGCAGTATGGAGAAAACATTTCCTGAGTAAACAGGTACTAGAATTACAGATCATGAGGTAACAATTATTGAAACAGACGAAATTTTCGAAACAACCAGAATATGTCAGAAAAATCTACATAAAAATAAACTGTGAAAAAAATGTTAATGTTAGCAGATATGCTCAAAACTTATCACGACTGAATGGATCAGAATTTTTTTTTTTAAGTGAAACTAGAAAGGCGAATAACAAGAGAAGAAGCTACAGAATCTACAAAGAAAGTGCGTGATGCTAAAGCCCTGGGACTGATATGATTTCAATGGACATCTGTTCGTTTGTTTGTTTGGGGAGGGGAGAGATAGTAAACGTTGTTGTTAGATCATTGTATGAAAGTTTCGTATGAGGTAAAACGTCAGAAAATCTTAGAGAAGAAATGATGACATGTCTCCCAAGGGCAGATGAAACAATATTTTGAAACCAATATCTCTGTCAAATGTTTAATATAAACTAGGAACCACGTGTATAGGAAACAGACGAAAGACAGTACATTCCAAGCTGATTCATACAAATCAAAGAGGATTCATATGAGATAGATACATGAGAAACAATATAAGAATCTTATGTGATATATTCAATACTAGAGATAAAGTCTCGAAACTAACCAATGTGGATCAACCAAGATCGGTTCAGGCAGATACATAAGAAGCAATATAAGAATTCTATGTAACATAGAGTAATATCTAGAGACAAAATATCTTCCAGGCCTGTTCGTGTCAGTAGATTTCGAAAAAAAAAAGTCAGTAGATTAAAACAAGCTTTTATTGCAATAAACTGGAAATATATGATTACAGTTCTGAAAGCTTTCGGATTTGGGGGCACGTTTTGAAGTTGGATCACAGTTTTTATAAACAAAACCATACGTTTATATTGAATGGAAAAGTCTCTTCGGGCGTGGAAATAGACGGGGACTGTCGTCATGGTTACCCGATTTTGCCGTGTCTATTTATTCGGTGCTCTGAATTTGAGAAGACTTTAAATAAACGATATATATATATAGGGTTCAGATCACTCATGTTTGCAGATGACACAGCGGAAGGGGATATTGAATCTTATGACAAGCTGTTTGAAATCGGTAAAGAAATAGTTACCAAATATGGAATTCCCAAGATCTAAGCTTCTAGGAATATGGTTTTCAAACAAACTTTAAAAAAAAAAAAAAAAGACCGACCTTCATGCAACTGACGAATCAGTCAAGGCGAGGGATTTATTTAAAATCTGAGTAGATATGTAAACCCTTTGCAGGATTAAAGTGTTGACATCACTTATACGTTCTGAGTTTATATACATGTAAATACACTAACCAAACCCTCCGGACAAAGAAATGCAAGAATCACGAAGAATGTGTCATAGATTTGTGTGGAATTGAAAAAATAAGATACAGGATCAAAAGGAAAGATGCTTAACATTGA
>JADBJO010008268.1:72500-75000 GCA_016801955.1 Conus betulinus | reverse complement strand
GCCCTGAATGTTGTTTTATCTTGCCTGAAAGAGACCTAAGAGGTGGAAACCCGTCGTTTTTTTGCCATGTAACTTGTTTGTCCCAGTAGTTTGGCGTTCTCACTGATAATTCTTTTTAAACATTTGTTTCAATTTACGCCTGCAGTCGTCTCACTTTGAAACTAATTTTGTATCGAGCTTTAAAGTGGTCGTAGGGAAAAGGCGTTCCCTCGTACACCCCTTCTTTGTTAGGCTAGGCCCCCCTGGTTGCACTCAGTCTTGCACGATCACTGAAGGCACTACTCCAGATTGTTTGGTTGTCGTGAATCCCAAGCAACATAGTTAGGTAAGAAACTAGTTCACAAATAACCCAGGTAAACCGACTTTGAGATGACACAAAATTTTATCCTTGAGGAGGAGAGGAGATGGGAATGGAGGGAAATGTGTAAAAAAAAATGAGAAAAAAGAAAAAAAAAAAAAAGAAAGAAACAAAAACACACACACACACACACACACACACACACACACACACACACACACACACACACACACACACACACATATATACAAATATATATACGCGCGCGCGCGCGCGCGCCATCAAGACGAGCAAACAAAAATATTATGCAAGAGAAGAATTCTTAATCCCGAGCAGGATCCGGTGTCAGTTACAGACCTGTTTTTTTTTCCCCGCCTGAAAGATGGTCTACGGCAGAGACCGAGTTTTTCAGCCTCAGCGAAACATTGCTCAGAGGAAGGGTTCCTCCTGAGCTGGAGACAGTGACAGTACTGCCCAGCACGCCTGAGGATCTTGGACGGGTATACTAGGAGAGATTCCTTGAACCCTTGAGGCTTAACCATATGTCCATAAATGCAACACACACATGCACACACGAACGCACGCACGCACACACACACACACACACACACACACACACACACACACACACACACACACACACACACACGCACGCACGCACGCACGCACGCACGCACGCACGCACACACGCACGCACACACACACACACAACTAGTGCATGTATGAATGCGCGATTGATCTCACAATACAAACCATTATTTGTATCTGATGATAGAATTGAAGAGGTCGACTCGCCAAAGATACTGGGCATCATTACTGACAAAGATTTATTTTGCACTGACCACACTTCGTCCCCAGACAAATGTCTTTTCAACAAAATATTTCAGTTTGCGGTCTTGATGTACATTCCCCGGAAGATTTTTGTTACTGATCAAAATTGTTCCTTTCAGCTCTGACAGAGCGACTGGCAGTGCAAACTTTTCAGCCTGGCTGTTTTGGTTATTGAACCTGGAAGATCGAAGCTAGTTTATTCTCAAACTGTCCTAATTCTGGATCGACACATGAAAAGGACCCACAGCTATAGTAATATAACGTTTCTATGACATAGTGAATTTTCATTGTTACAAAACAGATTTTTGACCGCAGATCTTCTGTGAACAATGTTTGTCTTTTCATGTCATAAGTCCTGAAGACGGTCTATTTCCAAAACGTTGTACATTTTGTTTTTTCTTTTCATTAAAAAAAAAAAAAGTTCAAACAAGTCATTACTATAACGACTGAAGAATTGTTAGCCTGCACTTGTTTTCCCCCATACTTAATTGTTCACCATTTTAAAATCTTCTGAGAATCCTCAAAGACATTATGGATTTTCATTGTGTTTGAATAATCCATTGACGCATGATTTCTTGATAAAAGAGATGTAACAGATCATTTCATCACTTCACCACTACTTTCTATTCCGACAGCATGTAATTCTATGGGAGACTGAATGCTAGTGAAACTGGACTGTGTCTTAGTCAAACACATTTTTTGCGATTATGATCATTTAAACAGCTTTTAAATCTACATTATTTGCTAAGATGTATTTAGAAGTACACTGTGACCTAATCTAAAGCTTTTCCCACACACATTATATTTCTTTTACTCAGGGTGCAGGAGGAAGGGAAAAAAAAAAAAAATCACCAAACTTCAGACTACACTTCTTTTACGTATTATTCATGCCCCGCGGAAAGAGCTATCTGTCCAAGATCTGATCAGGGATCGGGCGCACATGGCTGTCTGCTCCCAAACAGAAGTCGGACACCCCTGACGGAACTAGTTCATTTCATCTTGTGACGAGCAGGAAGCCCTGGACACTTTGAAATAATTTACAGCTGTATGAAAGGTGCTGAACTTTAGTGCTCAGGTCCGAAAATATTATTTACATTTTGGGCAAGTGAGAGTCTAGGTGCTCAGATAGATGGATTAAAAAAAAAAAATCTTTGTCTTCTTGCCTGGTGAAGAGCTGGCGGACTCATAACGATTGGTGCACATTTGTCAAATTCTGTCCGAATTAGTATGCTTTTGAAACTATTACCCTGCGTAAATGGCTGGAGTATAGATTTCCTTTTGGGAAAGAGATAGGCGCTGTCAGGGAGTAGAGCTATGCACAAGTTTCAAGCCATGGAGATTTCTGCTTGTGAACAGCCGTGAAAAGCTGTT
>JADBJO010008268.1:65000-67500 GCA_016801955.1 Conus betulinus | reverse complement strand
GACTTCTTTGTGGACAGGTGGCCCATCCTCAGGCTGTTGTTGTGGCTACGGTGGACCCGGCAAATGAACAGGTGAGTCCACTGTCACAACACACACACACACACACACACACACACACACACACGCACACACGCACACACACCCACACACACACACACACACACACACACACACACACACACACACACAAACTGATCTAATCTGATATAAATAAAGCGATGTTAACAGCATTTGTCAAAACTGACATGGAAGGAAAGTTTACGAACTATTTGAAAGCATACACTGACGGCTAAGTTCTTGATAATGATAGTGCGGTATCTGGCTTTGTAATTCCAGATTTCAAAGCTGAAAAATCATATTATGTACGTAAGGGTCATTCCATGTTTACAGCTGAACTAGTTGCTGTCCTGATGGCATTAAACTATCTAATTTCCTTGCCAGTCTCAATATTTAATATCCTGTTTTGTATTGATTCACGGTCAGTATTAAAAAGTTTGCATTGTTTTGAAAATACACAGAGAGAGGAATTATTATTTGAGATTAAGTACTTGTTGCACTGTCTTTACATGAAAAGTACTAATGTTGTATTTTCTTGGGTACATCGCACACCTCCTTCGTTTTTGACCATCAAAGAATATATTTGGTAGTATTATGGTTGATTGTCCTTTGTCATACAAGGAAATTAGTCATATAATTGAGGAGGATTTCTTGAGTCAATACAGTTGATTGTCCTTTGTCATACAAGGAAATTAGTCATATAATTGAGAAAGATTTCTTGAGTCAATAAAGTTCCTTATCAAAACCTCACGTCAGCAAACTCTGTCAAACTTTGTGTCGATTAGCCGACCGGTTTCAAGCCTGACGTTTAGACTTTTATGTAATTCCCTACGAACCAAGTATTGCCAGACTAAGTGTGTATGTCGTGGGGATCTTTCAGTTCAACATGTGACTTTTGATTGTGAACTGACGAAACCCTTTTTGAATGGTGTTATACCAAGTGCTGACACTGGGTATATTGATGTGTTTGACTTTTTAGATTCGTTGCCAGTTGTTTCTCTTGTTAAATTAACGAGAAACCTTTTGAAAAGTCCATTAAGGAACATTTTATAATCATAACCGTAAGTTAGATTACTTTACTTATTTTTTCTCTAATTGTTCATAGTTACTGTCCTATAATTCATCTATCCTTTATTTTTGTTCTTTGTAACCACATCGTCCTCTTCTCTTCTTTTGTGATAATAGTCTAAAATTGTAAACACTATGTTATGTACGTCTGCAATCACCTATATGTGTGACGAGACGTAAAACAGAAATCTCCCCCCCCCCCCCCCCCCCCCCCCACACACACACACACACGCACGCACAGACAGACAGACAGACAGACAGATAGAGACAAAGAGACAGATACACACAGACAGAATGTCACAGACACAGACACACAGACACACAGACACACAGACACACACACACACACACACACACACACACACACACACACACACACACACACACGCACGCACGCACACACACGCACGCACGCACGCACGCACGCACGCATACACGCACGCACGCACGCACGCTCACACACACACACACACACACACATACACACACACACGCGCGCGTGCGCGCGTGCGATCGCGTGGGAACCAACACGGAATTTTGATGATTCTTCACATTGTGATTATTCGTTGTGAGGATGTTTGAGTGTTCCAAGTGATATCATTTCAGCCGACGTTCTTGTCCTGGTTCCTTTCCCTGAGTGACAGGTGGCATCTTAAGACGAAGATGTCTGCCGCATCAGTTGAGATTTTATTGAAGGTGCCATGTAATTTTTGAAAAAGCATATTTTACGACATCTTACTGACGCAAATGTATACACAAGCAAGTCTATGTATACACACGTTTTAATTGTCCGTATGTCTGCGTGTTTGCACGTATGTGCATGTGTACATATGTGTGTGTCTGTGGCAAACTCTAGTCTTAGCATTCTTTGCGAGTATGAGCCAGAAGGATGAATATTCTAAAGAATTTTTTAGCCATTTCATCAGTGAAGATGTCTTTGAATTGTAACGACGGTAAAATCGAAATGATATATTTTCAGCAATAGGTTCCAAGATAATAAAAAATTGTTCTTTTCTATGAAAATTGGAAACTTAAACTGATTGCTTTGTACACACGTAAAAGACTAGTTAAATGACATTAAATCCATATACAGCAATAAAAGTTAAGTTTTATTGTGTGAAAATTGAATTAATTATATTGACGCGAGTTTCTGCCAAATACAGGTGAAAAAAAAAAACAAACGTATTCCTAGATGTGGGACGAACATGGGTCACTTATAGATCTATCTTGCCAAATACGTTAGACAAGGCGAGATCATGGTTATGATGAATTAAGCAGAGAGAAGCCACATTAAGCTGACAGTTGCCACATTAAGCTGACAGTTGCCACATTAAGCTGAGTTGCCACATTAAGCTGACAGTTACCAAGTCAAGTC
>JADBJO010008268.1:55000-60000 GCA_016801955.1 Conus betulinus | reverse complement strand
GAAATGCTGTGTATGTGTGTCCCCGTCCGTCCGTGGTAAAAATGTGTTCCACTCGCTCCAGACACAACTATTGGGTCGATCTTTCTGAAATTTTTTAGGTATGTCATTATGGGTCACGGATGATGCGCGATGTTTTATTTTACCGTTATATTCTACTAACGGTTTTTCTTTTCATGGAAAATCTCAGAAAGTACTTGGCCGATCTTTCTGAAATTTGCAGGTATGTTCATTATAGGTCACAGATGATGGCCGATGTTTTCAGAATAGCCGTTACCAACAGCTACAAGGGCCCAAACGGTTTTTCCTCTCTATGGATTATCTCACGCGTATTCAAGATAGACTGGGAGTACGTGTGTATGCTTTGCATTTTGTTTAGCTTTACCTTTGTGCAGCCAAGGATAGCTGATATCCATGAACGCACTGTAGTTGTTGCTGTCAGCGCAAAGCCCCTCGGAGGTCACGTGCTGAGACTCCTAGCTGTTACCGTCTATCAAGGTAGTAAGATTACGTAAATTATAATTGACACAATAATCTGATTGTAAAGTCACCATTTTCTCTTTGGAAACCACTTCCAAACGAATTCAAAACTGTTTGCCAAATTATAGAGTGTGTGGGGTTGGGGGGGGGGGGGGGGGGGGGGGGGGGGGGGCTTCCTGCAGCTTTCCCAATCTTGTCATGACTCTTTCTCTCCGAGGACCAATCTCTCTCGAAAGCAGATCTATATGTATCGCCTGCTCTGCTCCGAGGCCTTTAAATCTACTGAATTAGATTTATCAAAGAGACACGGCTAAGGGCGTCTGTGCTCTTGGCGTCAGATAGAGACACACCACAGTCCATAATTCTGTGGTGTTCCGACCGCTAAGGGTTCGAAAAAGAATCCAACAGCACCCCCAAAGCAGCCAGCGAAAGGTAGTAGAATTAAACAAAACGAAAGTGTGGAGAGGAAAAAAGTTGTTGAAAAGTAAAAAAACATTACGTAAACACTATAAAATGTAAGAGACAACCTTTGAGCCTATGCTTGAGGATCCATTTAAGGATGCAAAGGAGATCAAAAGATATAGAACAGTCTGAGTGGTCAGCTCTGCTGTTCAATAACCCAAGCATTGTCAGCGGCTAAGAATTGTGCAGAACAACCTTTCCTTGAATCTCCTAAGAGATGCAATCACCCACTGATGACCAAATCTCTCTCTCTCTCTCTCTCTCTCTCTCTCTCTCTCTCTCTGGGTACGTGTGCCTCAATCAATGTGAAGAGGGAACCAACGAGTTTCTCACAATCTGAAGAGAAAGTTTAATTTCCTGCTGGTGGCAAGAATGGAGTTCTCATATCAGTTATTTTGAAAGGTTTCATGTGCATAGAACGTTTTGCACGGTGCTTGATGTAAAACATACTTCCCGATGAATCAAGACAGACATCTGAGGAACCTATTGACTAGATTTAGATTTTGCATTTGTGAAATAGCAGAACATCGTTGCATGTCACATAATAAATAATGATTTAAAATGTCCGCTTTGCCAACATGAGAAAGAAGATGATTTACATTTGGTCTTACGTTGCGCTGTTGTGAAGGAGTTAAGAGGGCAGTATATATACCGTCTACATTTTGAAGAAATCCTAGTCAGTTGGGATTGACATTACTTCAGTTAGCTGAGCATGAAAGAACTATTAAAAATGGTCTATATACCTGTATCCTGTAAGCTGGGTTTTATTGTGGTGTCTGGAATGCATAGCGAAAATGTATTGTTAATTATACAATAATGCACTTTTGTTAGATCCGATTATTTTCGTTTATATGCACGCCTTCATGAGGGACAACGGCCTGTACATGAATGAAGTTAAAGTATCTGTATATCTCTCTCTTATCTAGGCGCCTGTCTTTATCCATATCCCAAGGTCTGGGCTAATCCGTCGATCACACATCTTCGAAGTTGTACTCATGAGACCCTCTTTTTATATTCTCCCATCTTTCTAATATTTTCATTCACCCATCAGCTATAACCGTGCGCAACATGGCTTCGAAACCTAATCGACATGTTGAAACGTATTTGGATTATTCCGCATACAGTGCATCCTTGATTAAAGAAGAAACAAACTGACACCTTATTCGTATTCTTCAAAGGAAACAAAGCGTATGTATAAATGCGCACGGGTTTCTTTGATTTGTTGGACACAGGAGTATGGCCTTCCACAGAGAACTGGTAACAGCTGTTGGCCCTAAATTAGCAAGCAACATGATATGGACACGATATCGAAAATAAGAATGGTAGACACGTGCAATCCTTCACTTCGTCTGTCAGTGTTTAGACTGAGAGTTGACAGTTGGTGAATTGGTGAGTGCATGTAAGCTGGGTCGGTAGGTAGGCCTACTCTCTCTCTCTCTCTCTCTCTCTCTCTCTCTCTCTCTCTCTCTCTCGTTGTTGCTGCTGCTATTGTTGTTGCTGTTATTGTTGTTGTTGTTGCTGTTGTTGTTATTGCTGTTGTTGTATGTAAAAGTCATGTCCGCCCTTTTGCTGAGGCAATATTCTTTTTAGCCTAGAGATGTTTATAATAAATGTATATGAACATCTTATTTCATTGTCCATTGTTATTAGTCTGACTCGAGGTAGTATTAGTCGCATGTCCACTGTCATGTCAAGAAACGATAATACACCTGGACAGTTTTGATGTGTTTCAAGCAAAAGGTTGGCTGTGTCTGGAGTTGTTTTTGTCTTCACATGCCAGCGGAAACTTGACACCGGGAATGTCAGTGTGGTCTAAACACTTGTACAGGGATCACAGACTACGACAGAATCCACTGTAGTCTCAGTGAAGTTGAATTTCACCAAGTGTAGCTGCTACACGCGGATTAGCCTCTCTCCCGGCAATTACGAGTCCAAATTCTTATCGCATTCTGCATACGGGTTCGTCATAGTGTCCCTGTTCACTACTGTGATGATCTTTCTTCTCCTTATCTTTGAATATTTCTTTAAGAAAATGGGGAAATATCGAACCACTTCTTCTTTAGCTGTAGACCACGATCAAAAGGAAATCGTTCTCAAATCGAGCTGTAAGGCTACCTTTTCCAGGTTTTTAACCCATTTCTTGTACACAAAAGTGCTATTCGAATCTCGTACGATCGACAGTAACATTTTCACGCACTTCAGTTAACAGAAAATAGCAGTTTTTTCAATTTTGCTGCTTGTATCTCAATTCACATCGCTATTTGAAAATCGAAGTCATTTGAACAAAGAACCGCAACACACCCCAAAACTTGGAGAGATAGAAAGCAAAGACACATTATAAAGCCATTCTCACGTTACATATTTTTCTTGTTTGTGATTAAAATGAGTAACTTGTTGGTAATATACTTTTACATATGAAAAACATCTCTTCGTTCACTGTTTACTCCTGATCCCTGATAACCAATAGAAGCAACTTGAGAGGAATCTATTGTATTCTCTGTTAATTCATTATGCAATGTATACAGATATGAAAGTGTTATAATTTAAAAGGGAGACGAGAGAGGAGGAAGTTGTTACACAATCCAAAAGGGTGACAATAGAGGAGGAACTTTTGCGAAAGACGTCATAGCAGTAATGACGAGTTGCAAGTCTCCTTTTATTTATCGCTTTTAGATCTTTGTATTTTCGGTCAGTGTAGTGCTATTGTTGATTTATTTAAAACATTTGGAAAGTGAACGTATGCCTAATTGTTCAGAATTGTTTTTGGATCGATCGAATCGATTGATAATGCGACTGGAATATTAAAGATTATGTTAGAATGTTCACCAGGTTTCCGTAAGTTGCTAGTGCATTACCGAAGGTTCGAGAATGTTGTTGAAGCTGACCGAATTACATTCGCATATGCACGTCACGATTTCATTGGTTAAACTTACTGATATGCAGAATATTCTAGAAAAGAATAATCGAGTATGTTCGAGAATATTCTTTAGGTAACATGTAAAGAATGAGAGCTGTGCGACTCAGAGAGAGAGAGAGAGAGAGAGAGAGAGAGAGAGAGAGAGATTTTTGAAGAGTTCTAGTCACCGTCGAGAATAAAAGTGTTCGAGTCTTCACTGACTTTGAGTCTAGTCGATGAAAAGCTGCCATTGGTAGAATGTTGCCTGCTGCATGTACGATTGAGTTCCTGTACGATTTATTGAACCTGAAGGTCAGTGGATTTTTTGTTGTTGTTGTTGTTCCTATATTCATCAACGTTTGTAAATAAAGATCCCTCTTCGTTTCAATACCGCGTGGTGTATTTTGTCGTCTGCAAGCCCGAACACCTACCACAGGATCTACAACGAACTCTTACAAGCTAGACTACTGCACTCAGCTTTTACTGAGCAAGTCATCGCTTTAGTGTGTAACAGAAAGTAATGTAAAACATGAAAACAACTTGAGAACCCTGTCGAAATATGTTCAACATTAATACGTTTAAGGAGTGCTTGAAGATTCATCTTTATAGTGTAATGTCTTTGAAACAAAACATGAAATATACATACAGTCTTCATACGTGCTCTATAAACTGTCAGAACTCAATTAATTCCCATTTTTGGTCTTCTGTTTTCATCAAACAGCAGTTTTATGATTCATTAGGAAACCTTTTGGAACTTACAGAAATAGACGAGAAATATAAGCAAACTACACCTTTTGGAACTTACAGAAATAGATGAGAAAAAAATAGCAAGCAACAAAGTCCTAAAAACGGATCACATCATTTTCAGTTGAATCATCAAACGTAAGAGGAAACCGATACGTTTGAAATGGAGTGTTAGGATAGGATACAACGCACAAATGGAACAGACGATGAAACACATGGCGTGCTGAGCCTATAACACGCATGCACATCACGTGGTAAAGAAGATCACTGGTACAACGGACTGTCGGAAGCGAGGGAACCCGGTGTAGCATGTCTGAATGCGGCCCCCCCCCCCCCCCCCCCCCCAAAAAAAAAAAAAAAAAAATCGCTCCCCCGGCCAGTGAGAAAGGACAAATACTCGAACTCACCCTCCGAGACTAGA
>JADBJO010008268.1:37500-40000 GCA_016801955.1 Conus betulinus | reverse complement strand
AATATTTTGCACTTACTCTTTACGCACAGCCATACACTACTCTGTTATTTGTATTACTATCAATATCTCTAATAAACTAATAATAAACTACTAAAGGCTAGAACGAAGAGCCCTAACTAGACCCAATCCGAAAGTAGAAAAGAAAAACGGGTCACTTCCGGAAGGGAAATAACACCCCTGTGTCTAGTTGCCAACTCGTGCGGTTGCTTCCCTTTGACCGCACATGTCATTGACATGTCACAAAAGTATCATGAATAGTTGACCGCTCGTATTCGATCTTGGAACGGGCTAGAGAGCCGATATAATGACTGGAGGAAGGGAGTCTCATGCTGTCGCTTTTTCATGTTGCAAACAAGCCAGGAAGTGGAGTCAAGAATATATTCAGGACAGCCAGCAAGGAGCTAATTACAGCAGTCCAGTCTGCATATGATAAATGCTCACCCCAGAGTCTTCGTGACCTCTAAGTGAACCGTAAACGCGGAAGGAGTTTTATAGATTCAGAGCGACAGAGATACGTAACGTGTTTGTTGAGAATCAAATAACGGAAATCTGAGGTTTTTAGCGGAAGAAGTCAGAAATACGCAACAGACATGCATCTGGGAATGCTATTTTTTGGCAACTTGATCAGAAGACATACTGTTTTGTTGTTTTTCTTGTTGTTATCATTATTGCCATTTTTCTTGTGACATTCAAAATACACGATTCTTCACTGGGAAAAAAAAAAAAAAAAAAAAAAAAAAAAGGGGGAGTATGACGTATGACAAGACAAGACAAGACAAGACAAGACAATTCTTTATTTTCGAGGGTAATAGATAAGCAAGTTCATGCTTTTTTACATCTAGCCCTCGCCCAAGAGGGGAACACACACAAAAAAAAGAAAGAAATCGCGAAATGAAAATACAGAAAATGGAAATAACATCAAAGAAACGTAACACACTTCCCTTTTAACAATCCCCACCCAGAAAACGCCCCTCCCCAAACACCCACCCAAACACTTGTACACTTTCGCAAACAAGCAACACATAAACATACATAGTAAGCGGGGGGGTGAAGATAGAGAGGGGGGGGGAGAGGGGGGAGAGAGAGAGGAGAGAGAGAGAGAGAGAGAGAGAGAGAGAGAGAGAGAGGAAGCAGGGGTATGGGGTGTGGGGTGGGATGGGGGGGGGGGGGGGGTAGAAGGAAAATACATGTAAAGTACAAAGACAAATGGGGGAAAAAGAGTCAAATAGACTTGAATGCACACGATACATCAAATAACGAAATGCGATTAAGCGATATCATCAATGTAAGACATGTTCAAATATCTTCACCATTATTGCTGTGCTTCAAATGACACGTGCAAGATTTCCGTCTAACACAGGCTTGTAATCATGCAGTATTTTATTCTATTCACTTAGTCTTTTAATTGATTTAGGAGTCAACAGGTACAGTTCTTTTTTATATATCTTTTAACTTACTGAGCAGATATCCTTTTAAACGCTCTTTGAAAAAATATTAAAACTTGAGATTTCTTTCAGAAATGGAGGCAAATTGTTCCAGTACGTACCACCACTGTATACTAGGCTTGATTTGTAAAGGTCAAGTCTGGGCAGAGGCATTATTAACTTGTGGACGTGCCTATTGTCATTCTTCCGGAAACTGTTTACAATGGAGGGACATGGGTGGGGTGACAGGGAGGAGGTGCAGGGCGTGACATGGGTGGGGTGACAGGGAGGAGGAGCAGGGCGTGACATGGGTGGGGTGACAGGGGAGGAGGTGCAGATGCAGGGCGTGACATGGGTGGGGTGACAGGGAGGAGGTGCAGATGCAGGGCGTGACATGGGTGGGGTGACAGGGAGGAGGTGCAGATGCAGGGCGTGACATGGGTGGGGTGACAGGGAGGAGTGCAGGCAGGCAGGGCGGGTGACATGGGGGGGGGGTGACATGGGGTGGGTGACGGGAGGGGGTGCAGATGCAGGGCGTGACATGGGTGGGGTGACAGGGAGGGGGTGCAGATGCAGGGCGTGACATGGGTGGGGGTGACGGGGGAGGGGGTGCAGATGCAGGGCGTGACATGGGTGGGGTGACGGGGAGGAGATGCAGGGCGTGTGACATGGGTGGGTGACGGGGAGGAGGTGCAGGGCAGGTGACATGGGTGGGGTGGGACAGGGAGGGGTGCAGGGCGTGCAGGGGTGACATGGGTGAGGGGACGGGACAGGGGGAGGAGGTGCAGGGCGTGACATGGGTGGGGTGACAGGGAGGAGGTGCAGGGCGTGACATGGGTGGGGTGGACAGGGAGGAGGTGCAGGGCGGACGTGACATGGGTGGGGTGACAGGGAGGAGGTGCAGGGCGGTGACATGGGTGGGGTGACAGGGAGGAGGTGCAGATGCAGGGCGTGACATGGGTGGGGTGACAGGGAGCGCAGATTTCATGGCTTGACATGGATGGGGGTTGGACGGGGGGGGGGGGGGGGGGGGGGAGGGGGGGGGGGGGGGTGGTGGTGGGGGGGTTGAATCAAGA
>JADBJO010008268.1:27500-30000 GCA_016801955.1 Conus betulinus | reverse complement strand
CAGCAGCAGCATCACTACTACAACACACAATAGTAAAAACAACAATAGCAGCAACTACTACTACTACTACTACTACCACCACCACAACTACTACTATTGCTGCTGCTGCTGCTGCTGCTACTACTACTACTACTACTACTACTACTACTACTACTACTACTACTACCACAACATCAACCAGAACAGTGGTGTTGCTTCACTGTGACGTCTTCTCCATGTATATGCGACCCAGGGGTGCCAGCGTCCTTGATACCAGAGCTGAGCGCAGCGGCAGAGGAGATGGGTAAAGCGGTGTCGTCCTGTTCCTGTATAACCATGAAAGCCACTGCGCAGGATCTGAAAGCCATGTATGTATATATATGTATGTGTTCCGTGGTGCGACATGTTGGCACGTTAGGGGAAATGGGCGTTCGCTGTGTCACGGCGTGTGTGTGTGTGTGTGTGTGTGTGTGTGTGTGTGTGTGTGTGTGTGTGTGTGTGTGTGTGTGTGTGTGTGTGTGTGTGTGTGTAGTGTGCTTGTGTGAAAAAAAACCATTCTTTATGCGTTCGTATGTGAGTCTTGATATATTTCGTGGCAGACCTTTGCTAGTTTAGATAAAAAAAGCGTCCACTCTCAGAAGACGTTTTGTGTGTGTTTCCCTCATGTCACACACATTCCTTCTTTGTCATCCTGGACAGACCCATTCCAGAGGGGGTCAAGACCCAGCCCATCTCCAGCGCTGAGATCAGAATGATAGACTCCACCTTCAACTTCATCTACGAACAGACGGAAGCTTACATCCAAGAGTCGGCGCTACGGTTCCCCTCCGTCTATCTGGTGACGGAGGACGGGCAGCACGTGGGACACATGCTAGGTGCCAATGACGGCACCATGGAAATGCTGTACGTCAACCCTGACTTCCGGCGGAAAGGTTACGCCAAGGGTCATCGTATCCCAGCTGGCCCAGAAGTACTTTGACCAAGGGGAAGAAGATGCTTACGTGTTTATAGAAGACGACCACGTGGCCTCTCAGAACTTGCACAAGTCGCTGGGGTTCAGGGAAGTGGCGGAACTGAAACTTTGCTGCATGATGTGCGATTAGAATTCTCTGGAACCAAGTGACCTCTGTCGTTTACCTTTGGCCCACGTTGTGCTAGAGAAATCCCGCCCCCCCCCCCCTCCCCTTCACCCCCCCCCCCCCCCCCCCCGCCCCACGCCAGCACTACCCTCAAGTCAGATAATCTAAATTGTTAAATCGTATAAAGTTTATGAATAAATTCGCCAAACATGATCCAGCGAATCATAAGACAAAACATGATGCAGTTCGACCTCTTAGGTCTTCGTCTGATGAGAGAAACAATGCTGAGGACAACGAAACATGAAGAACGAGCAATCGCTCGCGTAGAATGTGACAGATAAGTGGCTGCTCGTTCTTCGTTTTCGTTGTCCTGAGTATTGTTTCTGTTGTCTGTAGAGGACCTAAGAGGTCGAAACGCTTTGTGTTTTGTCTTGTGATTCGTTGGTTCGTGTTTGGCGGATTTATTCCATAACCTTTTTATTTTTATAGATTTGTTAAGATTTTCTGCCTGCCATTGCCTCACTTTGCATCTAAATTGTTAACTTGCGATGGGCTTGGATTTCTCAGTCACTCAGTGTAATAAAAACTATACACCATGACGCGAACTGTGCATATTATACTAGATACGGTTTATTAGGCTAAGACCAAAAACCCGTAGAAGGTGTACACTGTTTGACGTTCACAGTGTTTAGAGCGCCGCATTATGAAAGGCAAACGCCTCTTCATCTTCTCCTTCCGCCGCATTAGCCTTTCCCGATCTGAATCATGGACCTACTACCTCTGGCTGGACGGACGGAGAGTGTTTTCAAGCCGTGAAACTCCTAACTCCACGCATGCTTTTAACTTATGACCGTCAAGTCCACAGTATAAACCTGTAAATATTCCAGTGCGACTACTTATATACTGGAGGATCTCTTTCACACGATTTTTTCAGGAGGAAAATCTCTTTAACAACATGTGAACATTTGATATATTGTACTCTACTTTTTTTTAAACATCTGCTATACCAAACTGTAGCTTTAGCACTGGGTTTTTTTTTTTTTTTTTTTTTTTTTTAACGTAGCCGCCGTGTTCAGCATTGAAAGAGCTCAGTACCTCTGAAAATAGTTGCTCATCTTGATGACAGGGTGATATCAGTTCTCATTGCATGATGGGAGGGAAAAGGAAGGGGGGGGGGGGGGGGGGGGGGGGGAAGGAGGAGTGTAAAGGGGTTTACACTTTTGGACAATGTATAGATGCAATTATGAGCTTGCGAGTGTTGGTTAATTTTGTTATTTGCGTAGACGACTCACCAAGCAGTATTTTGTTCTTCGAATAGGAGTTAAACATCCCACAATCTCTGTGTGTGTGTGTGTGTGTGTGTGTGTGTGTGTGTGTGTGTGTGTGTGTGTGTGTGTGTGTGTGTGTGTGTGTGTGTGTGTGTGAGAGAGAGAGAGAGAGGT
>JADBJO010008268.1:20000-22500 GCA_016801955.1 Conus betulinus | reverse complement strand
GTTAGCATTGTGAAAATCTTCACCCAGGTTCGTGTTACACCCGCATGAACACAATAATTGGGGCCGGAATAAATCAGTGGTAAGCGCCGGACTCGTAATCTTGGTGATCCTGGGGCTGAGGGTTCGAATCTCCGCCGGGCCGTTTTGGTACAGGGGGATTTTGTCCTCGGAGTCAACATTGGTTCTGACTCCATTTCTCATACAGTCCTTCGAATGAGACTATAAACCGAGGTTCCCTGTGTGAACGCGCGCATAACATCTTGCACACACGTAAAATCCCATCACCAACTTTCGGAAGAGAAGGCCAGTTTGGCCGTTGGTATGGATGACACGTTACACATAGCATGCACTCTGCGTGAGAAATGGAAAGAATGAAGGAAGTAAGGAATCTGAGTGAACGATATTGAGTGGATGACCACGGGAAACGACTGACTGAAGTGTCAGCTGGCAGCTCTTCAGTCGGCACTACCCAGGTAGGCAGCCCGTTGTGTAAACGAGTGTACATTGTAAGGCGCTTAGACATGGTCTCTAGCCGAGGATAGACGCCGTATAAGTATTCATAATAATGATAATAATAATAATAATAATGACGTCGGACCATAATGACTTCTTGTAGTACGTGGTTTGTTGTATGGTCACATACAGACCTCATATCAACAGTCATGATAACGACATGCAAAGAAAGGTTGCCTAGAATTATTTCTGGCATGGCGAGTGGTTCTCCCACATTCGCGTGAGATGTTGCGCGCGGGGGGAACACACTCAGCTGATGCCAGACCATGCCAGCTGGAGGACGCGCTTAGCGATTTGTTATGGTATATTGACTAGTAGTCCCTAGTGAGTGTGCTTTGACTAAATTGCTTTTCTTCCCAGACTGACAAGGTATACCAGGTATATAGACTAGTAGTCCCTAGTGAGTGTGCTTTGACTAAATTGCTTTTTCCCCAGATTGACAAAGTATACCAGGTATATAGACTAGTAGTCCCTAGTGAGTGTGCTTTGACTAAATTGCTTTTCTTCCCAGACTGACAAGGTATACCAGGTATATAGACTAGTAGGCCCTAGTGAGTGTGCTTTGACTAAACTGCTTTTCTTCCCAGACTGACAAGGTATACCAGGTATATAGACTAGTAGTCCCTAGTGAGTGTGCTTTGACTAAACTGCTTTTCTTTTTCCAGACTGACAAGGAATACCAGGTCAGTGAAACCAGTTTTCACCTTTCCATACGTTAAAAACTGATTGGACTAAAGGTCTTGAAAACCCTGCCAGTGGCTTCCATAAAACATCAGCTTATTAGCTGCCTTTAGTTTCGGCGCCCACCGGCCGCTTTAGTAGAGTTTCTGTTACAGGAGGTCGATCGCGTCCAAGACCTGAGTATGTACCCGAGCACAGCATCTCATGCGAACGATCCTCCCCAACACTATGCTCTAAATAATCCAAATTAAACTACAACTCGCCGTAAGTCTTGTTTAATTTCATAGTTAATCAACATCACCAACAAAAGCTATGTCAACTGAAAAAAAAATGAAATTGTATTTAAAGCAAAGAGAGCGGATAGATGTCTTCGATTTGATGAAATGAGACTACTACTGTCCATTTTTCTTCCCAGACTGAAAACCAATAAGGAGGTGAGTTGTGCTTTGACTAACCTTTCCATTTACTAACTTTGCAGTGGCTTCTATTTTTAAAAATCAGCTTATTAGCTGCCAAATTTAGTAGAGTTTCTGTTACGGAGGTCGATATGACCTGAGTATGTACCCGAGCACAGCATCTCATGCGAACGATCCTCCCCAACACTATGCTAAATAATCCAAATTAAACTACAACTCGCCAAGTCTTGTTTAATTTCATAGTTAATCAAACATCACCAACAAAAGCTATGTCAACTGAAAAAAACTGAAATTGTATTTAAAGCAAAGAGAGAGCGGATAGATGTCTATCGATTTGATGAAATGAGACTACTACTGTCACATTTTCTACGTGACAAATGTCATGCCAAGGGGTTATCTACATACAGGAGAATAAAGACTAAAAAGAAATTAATGTATGACAGGACCACAACAAGGAGAGGAAGTAAACCAGAAAAATGAATAGGACGCGTAGATATATGCTAGAAAAATGCACACACACACACACACACACACACCACACACACACACACACACACACACACACACACACACACTGCAAAGTTCCTGCAAGACAAAAATTGAGAAATGAAGAACAAATGTACAAACAAAAAAGCGTAGAACTCATATCCAGAGATCTACGTAGGGACCATCCATTTCAGAATGAGAATAATGGGCAAAAGGTTATTTGTTGCATGGTCGTTACTCTCCTCTCTCCTCTCTCTCTCTCTCTCTCTCTCTCTCTCTCTCTCTCTCTCTCTCTCTCTCTCTCTCTCTCTCTCCCCTCCCTCCCTCTCTCTCTCTCTCTCTCTCTCTCCCTCTCTCTCTCTCGCCCCCCGCCCCACACACACTTAAACACAACACACACACAC
>JADBJO010008268.1:0-7500 GCA_016801955.1 Conus betulinus | reverse complement strand
AGAGAGAGAGAGAGAGAGAGAGAGAGAGAGAGATTCGTCGTGTGTTTTAATTCTTTGCCAGCTTTCTGAAAGCACACACTGTCGTGTACTAGAAACATTCGTTTTTGTAATGTTGTGTCTGTCCCCCTTCAGCTCACGTGTGTCTCGCGGTGTTGTCTTGGACAGACCCATTCCAGAGGGAGTGAAGGGCCCGGCCCATTTCAAACGCTGAAGTCAGAATGATACACTCCACGTGGAAGTTTGCCAGTGAACGGTCGGAAGCTTACATCCAGCAATCAGCTCAACGGTTCCCATCAATGTATCTGGTGACAGAAAACGGGGCACTATGTGGGACACATGATAGGCACCAATGACGGCACCATGAAAATGCTCTACGTGAATCCTGAGTTCCGTGGAAAAGGTTACGCCAAGGTCATCGTATCCCAGCTGGCCCAGAAGTACTTTGACATGGGAGAGGACGCCTACATATTTGCTGAAGAAGACAACGTGGTCTCTCAGAAGTTACATCAGTCACTGGGATTCAAGGAAGTGGCGGAGATGAACCTTGTCTGGGTGGTGTGTGATTAGAAATCCCATTAACCCAACAGTGAGCGTCCACTTTTAGTGCTACTGAACCCGAGCGCCTGACAAGGTGTCTGATGTTTGTACGATTGTTGAAGTAGTGATCTCGGATAATTTGATTTTAAAATCTTTGTTCTTGGCATAAGACTGACAGGCACACACTGAACGTGTTGTATGGTAAAGTTGAAGTGCCCTAGCCTAATGTTTTAGAAGTTGTGAACTAGAAATATAACAGCTATGGACTAAGTTTAAAGCAGTAAAATCAGATACAGTCACACTTTACATTTGTCACAAGAAAGATAGTCTCAAAGAGCAGGTAGCCTTTAATTGCCCTTGACCAGAGACACTCAGTTGATCCAGTGCCCTATCCCATTGCTCCCACCAGGATTTCACCAATCAAAGCCTTCGCAGGGCATCCTAACTCAACAGAAGAGTCCAACAATCCCAAGCCATTCTGGATCTTCACAGTATTTAAGATCCACAAAGGTCAACGACTCCTTCCTGAAGGACGATGGACAGCTGATCACAGACCGTAACACCCAGGACCAGTGTCAGACTCTCTTTAGCGAGGGTAGAACACACACGGCAAGGGAGTGCTCTAACAAGCTCCAGATGTCTGAAGTCATTGTGTGAAATCCATGATCAAGAAAATCACAGTCACTAAAAATGATGTAAAGAACATCGTCAACAAACTCGATCCATTCAACAATTGTAGGTGTAAAGCATTAAAAAGAAATTGTTACTGGCCGGCGATGGACCTCGAAAGCTGGAATGATGACTCCTTATAGACACAACGGGGGGGAAAGGAAGCCAAGCAAACGGCAGAAGAAAGCCTGCAGATGATATATCAGTATGCCTCCCCCCCCCCCCCCCCCCCCGACCCCCCACCCCCCGGGAAATACAGGGTCTGACGTCTGCAGTTTACACTGATACCGAAGCTCCTCAGACCTTTGCTAATACATGCTATCAGTACTAGTGCCGTGGAATCATTGGGGGACAGAATCCACCAGTCCACCAGGAAATGGCTCGGTGTCCCAGCTGGTCTCACTGACGTGGCACTCCTCTGTCATCATAGTATGCTGACGCTGCCCCTGAGTTCCATCCTCAAAGAGACCAAAGTGGGTAAAAACAACGTTACTAGCTATGACTGAGGTCTGGAACACAAGACTGTGCGGTCAGTCCAGCCTGGGCAGACTGGCAGTAAACAGAACATCCAGGAGGCAGTGGACACGGCAAAGGAAAACCTCCAGATAAAGAGAATTACAGGACACAGACAAACCCACAGACAGGAGTGTGTGTGTGTGTGTGTGTGTGGGGGGGGGGGGGGGGGGGGGGTGGTCAACAGAAATGAAGGTGAAGTCAAAGGGTCAAGGGAAAACAAAGAGAGACAAGTGATACAGGAGTTAAAGAAAAAAAAAAAGAGGATGCGAGGAGAAAGCAGAAGGAAGTCGAGAAGGCCAACTGGGTCACTGAACATGATGGGAAAACACACTCCACAGAAGTCTCATCCAGAAATGAGATGCAATACCTGACACCTGGTAGGTGAAGCTTCATCCTCAGATCGGTACATGACTTCCTGCCATTGAATTCAGAACTGCTGACTGCTTGGGGAAATCAGATGACCCTGAGTGTCTGTTCTGGCAGGGCAAACAAAGAGTGGAACGTGTCCCACGTTCATGCGAAACAGGGAATTTACCGATACTGGGACCCTAACAGAATCAAACCAAGGCCGCAGACGCATAGAAGACATCGAAACTGAGGTCACCATGAGAGCAGGGCATGAAGGGCCACAGAATTTGAGACTTTATTTATGCTGAGCGATGAGAATGAGGATGATGAAGATAATGCTACAGATTTTCCATTCCAGTCTGAAAATGCATAACAGGGCTGTACTGTACACTTACTTTGATAGTATAGCCCAACGTCAACCAGGCCCGAGAGATGTAGACACCTACAATATTAGTCAGGAAGTTTTGAGCAACACTCTGAGAGACGCATCCCCTAAGAGTCTTCCCAATTGAGCCTTTAGCAAACTCAACTCTGGGTCGGTCGGGGCAGAAAAATCGCACATGGCTATGATGGGAATCGTACCCACAAAATCCCAGCCTGGAGTCCGCGACGCTAACCATTCTGCCACGGCAGCTGGTCAATATTTTGATTTCATCTGAGGGCAGATTATCCCCCCATTGTCATAATGCATGTCACAGGGAAGACATCGATCTCTGACGTGATAAGTAAATTCTGAAGTGGCATTCAAAATATCTTATCTGTCATAATGCCCCATTGTCCCGTTTCTTAAGTTTAGATATACCCGAAATCAGATACGTAAGATCGGTGTGCGTTCATTCCACCATTGCCATTCAGATTCGTTCGTTGTCTATTGTTGCTCATAGATCCGTTCGTTGTCTATTGTCGCTCATACATCCCTTCGTTGTCTATTCTTGCTCATAGATCCCCTTTTGGCTATTCTTGTTCATATTGTTTGTCCACTGTTTATTTCACAAGTGGGTCATATCGCCATTTTAATATTCATAGTCATCATCATCATCACGGCTTGACTTCGCAAATCGTCTGCACGAGTCGTTCGCTGTTCCGTCTCATTCTTTTCAGTATCCTTTCTGTTCACAACTTAATGTTTCCTGTTATTACTGTTGTTGTCTATATTGAGAACAAAATCTTTTCTTTTACTGCATGATTCTTCTCCTGCCTGAAAAGGCGGAAAGGAAAGAAGGAGGAGGGATAATAGAAAAAATGAGGAATGGAAACGGATGAAGGGGGACAAGAACGAAGGAGAAAGAAGGAAGGTGGGGGGAGGGGGGGCTGTGCGATACAGAATGAACGTTTGATGAAAAATCAAATAACATCAAAGAAGAGACAGTATAAATCACGTTATTCAATCCGTTCAGCTGGATGGTTCACTATTCAAGCATTTGAACAAGCGCGGCTGACTACCCTCCAAGTGACTCAGCGTAAGGCTGGGTCTCCTTCTGGGGGTAGCTTCATGACGGCCTGACATTGGTAGCTTCATGTGGACTGCCAGTTCTAGACTTGTACGATCTTAGTTGTGGATGAGTCCCACAGAAAGAACTCGTTTTCCCTTTCATCATTTGAAAGTAATTTCATCAACATTTCAGCAAATTATGCATACAAGCTCTCTCTCTCTCTCTCTCTCTCTCTCTCTCTCTCTCTCTCTCTCTCTCTCTCTCTCTCTCAAGTCAAGTCAAGTCAAAATTTACTTACTGATGGGACATTGAATAAGCACATCATTGCTTTTTTACATCAAGCCATTAAAAAAAAATAAAAAAAAAAAAAAAAGAAAAAAGCAACAACAAATAACAACAACAACAACCAAATAGGATATAACACAAAAAAAAAACCAAGAGCAACATACATATACCATTGACATCTAAAATACACTGACAATGCTGTATGCATATATACGA
Organism: Conus betulinus; assembly: GCA_016801955.1. NCBI lineage: Eukaryota > Metazoa > Mollusca > Gastropoda > Neogastropoda > Conidae > Conus > Conus betulinus. The sequence continues at coordinate 3,496 of JADBJO010008268.1, read as the reverse complement.
GTACATAATTTTATATGCATGCACATACATGTCCACATATGTCTGTATATTTATGCACATATATCTATGATACAAGTTGATAGACAACAATGTAAATAAGTAAAGGTATTTGGAATATTTAATCACACATTTCTTGCATTGTTTGTTAAATGACTTTTCAATTTTTTCCTAAATGTATTTCGGTTACTTATACTTTTGAATGTTGTACTTAGATTGTTCATAATGTTCCACCAGAGTAAAGGAAACTTGACTTATAGAGATTGTTTCTTGGTCTGGGGAACGTTAACGTATGATTATGTCTATGAGGGTTAGTTTTAAATGTATTTAAGATTTTTTTAGGGGCACTTCCATTCATAACCCTGTGCATAAAAAATCGCTTATTTAAAATATAATCTATGACAAAAAGTTGAAACGTTTAGCTTCTTATAATCTTCAAGTGTCACAGAACTAGATTTTAACAAGACTAATTTTAGCGCTCTTTTATATAAACGATGAATGAATCTTAAGTTTGTTTCACTGCAGCTGTGCCATAATGTTGATGCATAATCAATGATTGGTAAAATATGTGCTGAGAAGAAAAGCTTCCGAGAATGAACATCAAGAAAATTTTTTTAATCTTAGCTAACTGAAATATCTTACAGGACAAGCGCTTACACAAGGATGTTGTATGATCAGTCCAAGATAATCTCTGTCTATAATGACTCCTAAGGTTTTGTGTGATTCTACTTCATCAATTTTGTTATTATCAATAAACAATGGATTAAAATTGGATATCATCCGTTGTCTTTTTTGTCGTGCAGATACATACATACACTTAGTTTTCTCCGCATTTATAGACCATATGGTTTAAATTTGTCCATGTGACTAATTTTTGGACAGTTTCTTGAAGATTATTGTGTAGTGTCTGAGGGTTAGAGTGACTAGAATATATAGTAACGTGTCATCTGCAAACATTTCACATTTGCTTGTTACAAAAAAAGACAAATCGTTGACATATATTGAAAATAAAAGTGGTCCCAATATAGATCCTTGTGGTATCCCATATTTCACAGGCATGAAATTTGATGATTGATTACTAATAGATACTAATTGTTTCTTTCAGAAAGAAAAGATGAAATAAACTTAATAAAATCTGGGGTTAATCCATAGCAGTTTAACTTACACAACAGTAAATCATGATTGATTACGTCAAAGGCCTTTTCAAAATCAATGAACAGAATACCTGTGAATTCATTTTCATTTATACTACATAATAGACTATCTATAAGTTGTGTGTGAGTGCGGTCTGGCAGGAGTGATTTTGTCGGAAGCCTGATTGGTCCTCCGTGAATTAGATCATTCTTTGTAAGGAAAGAATACAATGAGTTTTGTAAATGTGATTCCAAAGGTTTAGATAGATATAGACAAAATAGAGATTGGTCTATAATTACAGGGATTGGATGAATCACCGGATTTATGTAAAGGAATAACTTTAGCTTGCTTAAATTTTAAGGATAGTATTGCTTTTCTATACATAAATTATACAGATAAGTAAGAGTGTCAGTAATTATTGGAGAAGAAAGTTTTAGTATTTTGCCATCTAATTTATCTAAATCACGTGTACCTGTTTGTTTTAAGAGTGACAGACTTTTACTAACGTCTAAGACCGTCAGAAATCGGAGAGTAAACGGGGTAGTAATTGGTTTCGAAGCAATATAATGTTTTAAATGAGAAAGATCATTTCCACCGACTTGTCATTATTGATAATTTTAACAGCGATATTGGAAAAAAATGGTCATTTAACTCACTGGCTGTAATATCAGTGATTACTTGTTGACTTTTTGAAACATATTTATTGTTCAATATGTTTATTGCTTTCCAAATTTGTCGTGAATCCTTTGTAGATACTAACATTTCTCTGAAGTATTGTTTTTTTTTTTACTTTCGTTTCATTGCAGTAACTTTATTCCGTTGTTTTCTTGAACTGTTCTCTTGTACCAGAGCTACTTAGAAAATCTCTATATTGTATCTTTCAACATCTATTTCCTTTGTTATCCATGGTGGTTTCATTTCTTGTCTTACTCGTTTCTTTATGAATGGTGCATGTTTATTATAAACATCAAGAAAGTGCTTGTCCAAAACTCGCTCGCTTCATCAGGATCCCTAATTTGATAGATATAATCTAGCTGTGAATTTAGTAAATCAGTCAGTAAAAAAAAAAAAAAAAAAAAAAAAACTTCTTTATTAAACTTTTAAAGTTTCTATAATATATAACTTTATGTCCACTTTGGGGATTTTTACATGAGTTTTAAACCAAGTAAGACAAACAGGATTGTGATCGCTACAGCCGCATGACGGGGAGCATATTTCAGTAATGTTTTGTTTTGCATTTTGTTGGTATAAATATGGTCAATTAATGTAGAAGAGGAATCAGCTATTCGGGTAGGCCTGTCAATCAATTGTTCCAGTCCTTGACTTATTAAACTTTGAGTCCATTTAAACTGAGTTTTTCATCAAATCAATGTTGAAGTCACCTAGTATGATGGTTTCTTTATTTAATATGATGATTTCGTCCATAACAGAATTGAACTTTTCATACCAGTCTATGGTTTCTGAAGGATTTCTATACACAAATCCCGTTATAAGTGGTTTATTTCCTTTTATTACAATCTCTAACCAGATAGACTCTACGTCATAATATTCAAGACTTTCCAGTCTGTTACAAGTTAAAGAAGACGCAAAATAAACAAGTAGTCCTGTAGTTTTGGGTTTGTGCGGATCTAAACGAATAATCTGATATCCTGGAATGTACATGTCAGAATCTAATATACATGAAGATAATCGAGATTCCGCAATGCAAAACAAGTGAAAGGGATTCCCAGAATTATGTAGGATTATTGCGATGTCATCTTTTTTATTACTTGCACTGTTTATGTTAAGATAACCTATGCGGAGCCCCTGTTTACTTGGCCAGGTGTTTAATGTAGGAGGCATGGCACTGATTGATTACTCGATTAAGAATTAAAGTTATACTTGAATAGTCAATAATAGTCAAACAATCAAGACTGAGAAAAATAGGAAAAGAAGTCAATTATCAAAACAGTGTACTGCAATTACAACTGAAAGAGCAAAAAAGAAAAAAAAAGAAGAAGAAGACAAAGAAGAATAAGAAGAAAGGTACAATACAATCCAGCACGTACAAGATATGAAAGATATTATACAATCCAACACATACAAGCAGCAGAAAAAGACGAGGTAATCTTGTGTTAGTAATTTTGCAAACACTTTAACAAAATGAAAGTTCCATAGATATCCCGTCCCAAGTCCGAGTATGTCAACTGAAAAACACATAATTATATGAAAAAAAAACAAAAACAACAACAACAACAACACACACACACACACACACACACACACACACACACACAACACACACACACATACACACACACACATGTGCAGTAACTTGGCATCGTTAGTGTACGCTTTTTAAACATAACTGAATGATAAATCAAAA
>JADBJO010008267.1:72616-98713 GCA_016801955.1 Conus betulinus | reverse complement strand
AAAACGCATCGTGTTTGTCTTGTGACTCGTTTGTCCACGTTTCTCTTGGCGGTTCGCTAACATTTATTTAAGATTTGTTTGGATTTCCGCCTGCAGTTGTCTCACTTTGCAACTAGTAATGCTAGTTCTAGCACGGCTGACGCTGGCCTTCTATAGCTAGTTCAATGATGGGCTGTATTGCCATCATCATCATTGTCTCCCAAAGTCACACATCTTCTCCAAGTCTCACAATTGAGACATCTGTAGGCAACTTCCAAAACACACACACCAGCAATGTTTGTTGAAGTAGGATGTGTGCAGTTGTCCCTTTCTGAACTTTGCTTAAACTTTCCCCTGCATGACTGTTGACATCAATCCTATTTGTGTTTTTGATCACATGGCCTACATGTTTCAGTTTTCTTCTGTTGATCCCTGTGAACAGTTGGTGCTTAGCATTCAGTTCATTTAACATGCTGTGGTTTGTTCTTGTGTCTGTCCATTTGATTCTGGAAAGTCGTCCGTAGAACCTCTTTTCTGTTGCATTGATTATATTTTCTTCATCCTTTCACAGTATCCAGGCTTCACAGCCATTCTGTTTGTTGTCCACCATGAAATTCATACTCGCATGCACGCACACACGCACGCACGCATGTATGTACACACACACACACACACACACACGCACGCACGCACACACACACACACACACACACACACACACACACACACACACACACACACACACAACATCAGTTATTATGGGAGCAATTCAGGTAATTTTATTGAAAATTCTCTTAAATGCATTGAGTCACACAATTTCTGTGTTGGCCTCTGCCGGGTCGTCCACAACCACCACCACTGTTTTTGGCTTACTTTTGCCACCTGGGACACAGTCCCTCCATGTGGCCAGCCAATCGCTCATGTACGTCTTCATCAGTAATGTTCGTTTCATGCCGCTCCATAATCAACATGACTTTCACATAATCAGAGCTACATAAACAAAAAATGCCAACATGCAGCAGCAAAAGTACAAAAATTCTCTTCATTCATTTCACCTTCTAAATCATCGTTATAAGAATCACAAAAACCTGAAAGTGTATCAGTATAAATGTCGTTTTCCCAGTTCTCAACTTCATTGGTGCTAAGTTCTGTGGCGCTATCAGACTTATTACCACCAACAAGCCCATCAAGTCCATCATTTGTATCAGAAGCACTACTGTCTGTGTGATCAGTATGATTATTACGTCTAACAGGAGTGTTCAATTGAACATCACGACTGTCACTAACAGAGTCCGAACACAAAGGACTACGGAGAAGTGGCGGCTATCGATCTGAATCAAGTTCAACAGAATCACACACAAAAGACAATTTTTGCGCTTTGGCTTCGTTTTCGCCGAAAATCACAGCAGCCTGATCACAGGCTTTCAAAGTCTCAGAAACAAATTTTCGTATACGTCTGTTTTTTCAACCAGTACGAAGACATGTTTTAAAAAAAAAAAAAGTACAACAGCTACCTTTTAAAAAATGGAGAAAAGGTCCAAAAAGCCCACTGTAAGTGACACACGTGTTCACAGCTGCTTTGCACCGGCGAACAAAGAACGGCAAACGGCACGACTCCGGTCAATGAAAAGTGTCGACCACCACAAAAAATCCGGATCGGAAAATCTCATGTAAATACGAAAAAAAAAAAGACATAAAACAATCAAAACATGTGCAACATTCTCGTGTTTTCTATCATTTCTGGTGATTACGCAGCTAGAATACTGTAGAATGTGAAACAAAAGAAAAACATAAAGAAAAAATGGAATTGAGATTGCGCTAAATATAGGCCAGTTTGGTTGGCCTGATGACTCAGCGCATTATGGGAGGTAGAGCGCGCGTGCTAGGGTGGCAGGCTAGGGCTGTGCTAGAATCTAGCTTGGTTCCCTAGGTCAGCACTTGCTTGAGTGACCGGGTAGTACCTACCTAGAATCTAGCTAGGCACCCTAGGTGCAGCACGCTGCTTGGGTGGCATTTACTTTGTTTATGTTTTACTGTCTAAACAAACTAACAGACGGACAGACTGTTTATTAAGACAGACGAATAAACATTTTGGGATATAAACTTGGTGTTATAACACATTATTGGCTGGTTGCGGGGGCTGGGGGCGAGCACGGCGACGAGTGCTTCTCTTTACCTTTCGCGAGGCCCCTCTCTTCAAGGTATTCTGCACAAATCGTTTGAACTTGTAGGTCCAGATTTTTCTCTTCCTCCTCCAGCAAGATGCGCATCATGGTGGCCGTAGTCCGCACTTTGACGATGTTCATAGGCAGAGTTCGACATATGGGACACGTATTGAGAGGGCTGTGCCCATAATGCGCCGGCAACAGGTGTAAACATACATCGTGGTTGCAAGGAACCATGGCCATGGGATAATGGGAACCGTCGTCGTCGTAGACGTTGTAACATATGGTGCAGGTACTGGTTCTGCACATCTCGGTAAACAGAGGGGACAAAACCAAGGAATGGTCTTTGCACTTTGCCTGCATCCTGGTAATAATAGCCTCGCTGTCCAATCCGTCGGGAGGGTCGATGCCGTCCCAGATGTGGATGTGGTAGGCTATAGCGACGCGCTCAAGTTCTTCCAAAGCCTCGGCGTTTGCGGGTGGCACCTCCAAAATCATGGTATTAGCATCACTATCACTGTCAGTTGCATACTGGCGAACAGTAGCATCGTGCTGGTCAAGAACGGCGGCTTGATTCTGCCTTTGCACGTACCGGACAAAGATGGGGACGTAGAGGGCATCTTCCTGGTCAACAACGGCGGCTTCATTCTGGCAGAGAGGGTATCTGCTGGTCAATAACGGCGGCTTGATTCTGCCTTAGCGCGTACCGGGTGGCGTAACCGGGCATAATAATTGTACTCCCAGAATGAGGACTTTCCCCACAAACCAAACTTTTATAACTTCTTTTTTTTTTCCTTCCTCTCTGGGCTTTTTTTTTGTCCCCCCCCCCCCCCCCCCCCCAAAGTTATAAAGAAAGGATAAACTGAATGGCTTGTCTATCGGAAGAAATTTGCTTACTTAAAAGAATAAACTAAATGGCTGGGCTATCAGAAAGAATTGTTTTGCTTTCTTTTGTTTTGTTTTGCTGTAAATTGTTTTCTCATTTCGAGTTACAGACGAACAGACTGTTTGTTTTGCTGTCGAAAGAAAGGAACATACAGACGGACAAATTGAAACAGTATTAAGCAGAATAAATGTTGTTTTGTTGGTTCGTATTGGTAATGGTCAGTTTAACAGACAAACAGACAATAAATTGTGGCAATGTTGGTCTAAACAATCATTTCAAAATAATCCACTACTTTTTTCTTGTAAAAAAAAAAAAAGAACAAGACATAAAGACAAAGAAATAGACAGAGAGAGTGAGAGGGAGACAGAGACGGAGTAAGAGAGATAGACGAAGAGAAAGAAAGAAACAGCCAGAGAGAGAGAGAGAGAGCGAAACACAAAGAAAAGACCAGAGAAAAAGAAGAAGAATAAGGAGAATAAAAAGAATAAGAGGACAGAGAGGTTCCATTTTCTTTTAGCAATAAATGTGTCTTTCTTCTTCTTTTCTTCTTCTTCTTCTTTCTTCTTCTTCCTTCTTCTTCTTCTTCTTGGTTTTTAAATATTTTGTTGGTTTTAAAACATTTTTGTTCTTTTTTTTTTTTTCCTGATTTTTCCCTTCCCTGGCTCTTATCTTTCCCTCCCCATCAAGTGACGTACTCGACTGTCTCCGCCCCCTGCTCTTATCTTTCCCTTCCCATCGAGTGCCGCCACTCTCAACTTTCCTTCCCAGGCTTTATCTTTCCCTTCCCATCTCCACTGGCTCCGCCCCCCGCTCCTATCTTTCCCTTCCCATCTGACCCGAACGAACTGTTTGTCCGCTCCGGCTTATCTTTCCCTTCCCATCGAGTGCCGCACTCGACTGTCTCCGCCCCCCCGCTTCTATCTTTCCCTTCCCATCTGACCCGAACGAACTGTTTCTCTCCGGTCCGGCTTATCTTTCCCTCCCCATCTAAACGCCGAACCAGCTGTTACACAGCGGCGCGCGTAAACATCCTGTTCAACTTTTCCATTCCCATCAGTGGAGCCCAGGCCCAGGCGCTGCACGGTGCAAGAGGTGCAGAGAGAGAGAGAGAGAGAGAGAGAGAGAATTTGCGTATTTCAGTCTTGCTCACACACATAGACAGACAGACAGACAGACACACACACACACACACACACACACACACACACACACACATACACACACACACACACACACACACCACACAACACACACACACACACACACACGTAAAGTTTACATGTTTATTTTTTCAATAGCACAGCGTATGCAATGCAAAAATAGCAAAGTGTTTAATTCACTCATAACATAGTTAAGCACGCGCAAAGTCACACACACACACACACACACACACACACACACACACACACAGAGAGAGAGAGAGAGAGAGAGAGAGAGAGAGAGAGAGAGAGAGAGGAGAGGAGAGAGAGAGAGAGAGTGTGTGTGTGTGTTGCTTTTTTTTTTTTACATTAAGAGACAAACACCAGCGCAGAGAAAATGATTAGCCAGAAAATAAAAACTCTGCAAAACCCAAAAACAAACGCAGAGCGGTACACAGCCACTCTTAATGAAAAGAGGCATGCGCCCAAAGGCAGAAACAAAAACAAACAAAGAAAAACAAACAACAATTTACAGATTATTGTTTCATTACTATCATATAAGTTGTTGTACGTAAGTATCATTATTGAATGTTAGCTAGTAGAAGAAAGAACAGACAGACAGACAGACAGACAGACAGACAGATGCTTATTTGTTTGAGAGACAGACAGAGAGAGACAGACGGAACAGACTTTACAGCTTTATGATCATGTGGTTATGACACATTTAACATTCAGTTAGCATATCATGAAACAAGTGGTACAATGATGAAAAGTATTATGAAACAAGTGGTAAATTGTCAAACAGTGGTAAATCTTTATCATAATAAAACAAAAGGGTGTTTACTCCATAACGTTTCTTTTAGTGTTGTATTATTGAATGTTAGCTGGCAGAAGAAAAGAACAGACAGACAGACAGACAGACAGACATGCTTATTTGTTTGACAGACAGACAGAGAGACAGACGGAACAGACTTTACAGCTTTATGATCATGTGGCTATGACACATTTTAACATTCAGTTAGCATATGTTTTTTTTTTTAAATCAACACATTCTTGTTCATGACAGCTTCTTCACTGTCATCTTTCAAACCGTCGTGCGTAAATCGCACCATAGTGTGAATCAAAAAGGTATGTACAGAAAAAAAATAACACATACGCAAAACAAAAAGGTATATACAACAAATAGGTTTAGCAAAACATTCTTTCTTCACCTCTAGCTTTGCTTCGTCATCAGTATAAAAAGGCACGTGTATCAACAAAAGGCATCAGAAAAACCATTCTTTAAAAAAAAAAAAAAAAACGGAAATCATGATAGGAACGTTCGTACGTCGGCCAATACCAATTTTTTACAATAAGGGCAAACGTCTTGGGACTTACCACAAGTCTCACAGTACAAAAAATGACCACAAGGAAGAAGCGTTAAATTAATGGGTCTCTGTTGACACAGTCGACAAAGACTGCGTTTCTTTAAAAGCTGGTTTTCCATCTTTAATGCCTGTATCCTTCTAAGCAACGCCTTTTTTTTGTCTTCTGTTATTTTCTATCTGCTTGTCTGTAAAACAGGCGGCGGTCTTTTTCTCCAACAGTTTCTCACAAGCGGCGGGTTTTTTCTCCAACGGCTTTTTCTCCAACAGGAACGTTAACAGAGAAGCCGCAGTGACTCCACCTTTACTTTTTGAAAGGTATTCATATGTTGAAAGAACAAGATCTGTTGAAAATTCATGTAAGAAAAGTACGGCTTCTACAGAGGCAGGGACGCTGCTGTTTCCACTCCATCACGAGCAGACGACGACGGGAAAGCCTCGCTTATCGCTTAATCTCTCCCGCCTAAAGGAGATGCTAACGTTCACAGTATTTTGCCGATTACATTCGTTGGTAAAGGTTTTTAGTACATAAACTCTTTATGTGCAGTACAGTAAATTAATTACAAATCACAAAACAATCTGTTCATGAATCTATTCACAAAACAAAATCAATACAAGACAAATATAACCAAATGACATTACATGTTTGGTAACGTACAAAACTATAAACAGCAACCGAGCACAGTTATATGCAGCGTGCGGAAAAACGACAATCGTTATCGTTGGAGCAATTTTTTTTCCAAAATATCAGCGGTGCTGAAGTGTTTACTGCTATGTTTTTTTTTTTTTATGTCAGCCTGACCGGACAAAAAAAAGAGATAATTATGTCAACGTCTGGTAAAAGTAGCAACGCGATGTGTTTCAAGCATAATTATAAAAAAAAAACCAGCTCTGTAGTGTGAAGTACACGAAATACAACTAACACAGAACACACAGTATTTCACCACTATTAGTGCAAAGAGCACTGCTTTTTACACCTTGGTGTAGCACACGGACAACATAATCCGCGCTTGCTACAATCGTCACACACGTATTCTCTTTCAATATACGTTTTACTATACAGCTACCAGCACCAAAATATTTACAAAATTTCGCTTCGTTAAGCGGAAAGTATCTGCCACACACACGACAAAAGTTAAAATCCTGTATACACATGGTCGTTCACTCCGCGTGTAGCACATAAAAACAAAAAACAAACGTTCATGTACAAAGATAACATTTACTATTGGGCACCAAAACGCTGAAGTTGTTAATGTTCCACTCCTCATCATCAAAAAAGCACACTTTATCCCCCCTTGCAGAATTAAAGGATGACAATTTCATAAATGTTTCTGCTTTATCATAGCCGCAAACAATTACATTACCACTGTATGCGTATTCAGAATTCACACACACTTTGTCTGTCTGCGTATCATCGGACGCGCCCGATGTGAACACGTCGGTCAGTCCCAGTCTGTTCACTTCCAACAGCAAAGTGTCCAAGTTCAGGGCCGACGGCCTTATGGCGCTAATGATGTACAACTTGCAGCGGCGGTTGTGTTTCAGGTGCAACAAGAACTGCTTGGGACACTCGGCAGGACAACTGTCGAGTCTCCTTGTTGTAAAGCTTCAGAGTATTGTCCCAGTCAAACACCACATAGGCTCCATCTTCTATCATGTCATCGCAGATCTCCGTGGTAGTTTCAGGACCCAATGTATTTGAAGTCATATAGTTTCAGGACCCAATGTATTAAATGTCATAGCATGGTACAGACCTTATATAAAATGGGGGGAAGGGACAATATGGTTAACCGTATTGTCCCTTCCCCCCATTTATATATAGATGTTCCCTGATTAATCAAGGGAAGGAAGGAAAAAAATGGGAAAAAACCATCACACACACACACACACACACACACACACACACACACACACACACACACACGCACACACACACACACGCACGCACGCGCAAGTTAAACAGGGGAGAGGATAGAAAACTGTGGATATGCCTTCACAGACATAGACAAGAGAGAAAGTTAGCATATTTTTTAACCACCTCTAACTGTGCCTTTGTGCAGTGATTTTCTGTTTGAACACGGTTATTTTCAATCGTTTGAAGAGTGCCAAAAAGGACACTCTCTTTTATTTTTGTTTGTAGGTCTGCCACCTGTGCGTGTAAGTCTGCCACCTGTGCGTGTAGGTCTGCCACCTGTGCGTGTAAGTCTGCCACCTGTGCGTGTAGGTCTGCCACCTGTGCGCTTAATTGTGCATTTTCTAAAGCGAGGCGGCGTGCCTTGTCCGCGCAGGTAACTCGTCTTTTTTTCTTTGGCGGCTCTTCTCTTGCCGACCACTCCGTCACAGTCTCTTCGTTCCAGTAGACTGCGATGGTGGTAGGTATCGGCTTGGGACTGGCCGCCATCTATAAGACAGGCAGCAGACAAACATAATAGACAACATACTGGAAATAAATTCTGTTGGTCTAAAAAAAAAAAAGAAAAAGCGCCAGGAACACAGAAACCCCAAAGAGGCTACTAAACAGTGTCATTTTCTATGTGTGCAGCTTAAATCTCAATCAGGGGCAATCCTTAAAAACTAATCCCGATAAACAAAAAACTGTCGCTCCCAATAATAATCAACAGCCCTAAGATACTATTTCCGCATTGAGTTGGAGTGGCAGTTCATTACAACTCGTACGATAATTGTCAACAAGCATAGTCACACACATTTGTTGCAGGGGTGGCAAGAGCGGATGGGTGTAGTCTCTCTCAATCAGGGTGACCTCAGTTTCTCAATCAGGGGCAATCCTTAAAAAGTAATCCCGATAAAAAAAACTGTCGCTCCCCAATAATAATCAACAGCCCTAAGATACTCTACTTCCGCATTGAGTTGGAGTGGCAGTTCATCACAACTCGTACGATAATTGTCAACAAGCATAGTCACACACATTTGTTGCAGGGGTGGCAAGAGCAGACGGGTGTAGTATCTCTCAATCATCAGGGTGACCTCAGTTTCTTCAAAATTATATATGTATCCTAAGTGGGTAGGCACTAACCTCGTTTTCCTCTCTGGGCAGTTCTCTTCCTAGCCTTTCTATCAAAGGGGCAATCCTTAAAAACTCCACATATCGTTGCCACAGAGTTTGGTTTGAGGCTGCCATAATCTGACTATTATCCCATATATCAAGCCATGTCCTGACATGTGGGAGGTGATCCTGAATGTGCAGGTCAGGCTGGGGTTCCTGTTGGTCTTGAAGTCGGGACCGTTATCCCAATTATTATTATCAAATGCCATTTAAAAAAAAAATTATATTTATTTCCTGAAATAAGTAAATTATCTATATATACTAAACAAAAAGAAATTCAACAACAATACACAATGTTCTCCTATAATGGAAACCAACAATTATTCCTGATACAAACTAACAATTATAGTGTGAAGAAACAATTATTATCAGATAGAAGATGTTAATATAAAAGGGTGGACAAATATGATCATATACACATATGTGTCCCTTACAGCTTTTGTTTTTCGCTCACTGACCAGGCACTTTTTTTTTGTTTTTGTGAGATCACGTGATCACGGTCACAATCGTCGCAGGCAGGGCAGGGGTTGGGTCTAGGACGCTAGCTGCGTGTGATGGAGTGTCAAGGACCTAGTTTCGTTTGAGGTGGACGTTCCCCTGATCCCTGAGTCCGCACGATGCACGTGCCTTTGTTGCGTGACCCGACTGCAGTCGTTCGCGTGACCGTTACGTAGTCGCCACTCGTTCACTCCTGGCCCCTTAGGCGTGTTCCAGGTCCCGACACGGTGACCAGCTGGTGACAGCACGGGTCGGTCCGTCCCGAAGTAACCTATAACACAAACAATCATCATCCAACTTCTTTCCCCTTCTCAACAAGGCGGGACATGAGAGAACAAAGCGGGACATAAGAGAACAATAAGACGGACATAACAAAACAAAGCGGGACATAAGAAAGACAAAGGGCACATAAGCCATAAGAGATGAAGCATAAGACATTATATTTTATACTATGAAACGCAAAACAGCAGCAGAGACAGAAAAGTTTAAATAAGCTACTCTCACCAGAACACTCTGAAACGCAAACAGCAGCAGAGACAGAAAAGTTTAAATAAGCTAGTCTCTCTCTCTCTCTCTCTCTCTCTCTCTCTCTCTCTCTCTCTCTCTCTCTCTCTCTCTCACACACACACACACACACACACACACACAGAGACAGAGAGCGGGAGAGACATTTCTTTTGGGGACCATTGCCAGCTAATATTGCAATAACAATGAAAGAGTAGCCAATGAAAGAGCAGCCAAAGAGAGACAGACACAAAGCTAAGAGCCAAAGAGAGACAGACAAAGCTAAATTACCGGGTGTAATATCGACGAGAGTACGGCTGCAGGAGCGAGGATAATGATAATCATGATGATGTGTGGTAGCAGAGCAAAGAACCAAAGTAGCATGTTCCCCATGTTTGAAGCACAATCATCTCTTTAATTTTAAAAAGGAGCGCATGACGCTATTCTCTATACACTTGTCAATAGCGGTTTCCCGTTCTTGTATGGTCGATCCCTGAAGCGATCGAAGAACGGCGGTTCGGCAACTTTCCTGTAGCGTGGGCACCGCTGTGTTGGTGATACGATCTTGTATCCACGAAAACATAGAGGTTCTCATTAACAGGTGTTTAAAACCATTCCGCTTCACTTTTCACATTACGGATGGTTATTGGTTCAAAATATAAAACGGTTTCCAGAAATTGTTGTTCTTTTCTTCCGTACGATGGGGCAGCACTCGCTTACAACATTTGATAAACGTTGTCTGCCAATCGATTAGTTAGTGCGCGCTTGGCAAGTGGTATAACCGTAACAAAACGTCATAGTGTCTATTGGTCACTAACTTATGCACCAACATCATGCCGGTGCTTTTCTTGACGTAGGCATTTTCTATCAGGGCTACGGCTCTATTCCAGTTGGTGGTTTCCATCGCATAAAACATCATCCACTCCATAACGGTTATAAAGACTTGTCCACTGATCTGAATGTAGAACAAATTGTCCTGGTTAAACTCTTTCCAAAAACACGTTTTTCGTACGTATACCATTTAAAAATCAACCGTGTCGATGTTGTTCACGCGACACAGGTCTATAAACAGAAACGGGTCTCTGTTCGTTAAAACCCGCCTCAACAATAAATATTTAACGTATCTATTTAGCCGGCGAACGTGCCTTGGGCAGTCAAAATCAATTCCTGTATTGAGGGCCGAACAAACCATACGAATATCTTCATGAGTCATTCGCTTAATCGCCTTTTCCCATAGGTCTGGATCGACGTTTTCGTACACAGGGTTAATCTTACTAACGTTTATTACAATTACAAAAGTTTCTTTGTCTACAAGCAATTTGCAAAACTCTGTGACAGTATACATCGTTATTTTTTTTTTTTTGGGGGGGGTAACGTTTAGTTCAATCGTAAAATTTCAGTAGTCTTGCAGGCGTCGGTACCCGCGCACACGTGGTCAGCTTCGGCGGGTATAAGATATTGGACTCAACGTGTACCCGTTCTTTCCAGGATTGGGTCGGTGCTCTGTTCTCTCTGTAAGCTTTCTGAACAAACAGAATTGTGTGTGTTTTAAAAGGATGTGGGTGTATCTGTATGTGTATGTGTGTAAGAGGCAATAAAGATACATAAACTCTACGCGCAAGAAAGAGCAGTTGCGGTTAGCATCACAATAGTTGTTACTGCAAATAATAACTAGCTATTCTATCGGATTAGTGGAAGAAGGAACATAAGAATCAACTTACCTCTGGGGGGAAAAAGGCAAAGACACCACAGGCAAACACAGAAAGCACTCACTGAAGTATGTTGAAATGCTGAAGACTGACTACACGCCGCCAGTGTATATATAGTCTATGTGGAAGGGAAACTGACGACTGACTACACGCCGCCAGTGTATATATAGTCTATGTGGTCCGTTTTCCCTTCCCCCTTGTTCCTTTATAGTAGCAACAATGAGACAGCCGCCTTAGTACACAACTTTCGTTCCTGTAATTTTCCCTTCCCTAGTTTGTATTCCCTTCCCTGACTAAACAAAAAAGACAGAGAGAATAGGGCAAGAGGATTACCAGATTTGCTATCTGTATGTATTTTATTGCCTTTAACTACGTGGTCAAAGTAAGAATACTGTTTTATAACCGACTCACAATGAGTTCTATGAGGTCTGTGGCTGAAGATTACATTTGGTATTATTTGAAAAAAAAATGGGATTTCTGGGCCAAAGAAAGACTACGTTACATGCAGTGAAGTTCAAACCGCCATGAGACGTCTTTGTGACAACATAGAACGCAAATACTTTGAAAACAACAAATTGATTTTGAGTGAAACAACATTTCAGAGTTTCCAGTGTGTGGCAGACGAACTTTTTCGGGGTAGTTTGAACTGGGGGAGGGTTGGAATGTACTTTTACTACGCAGGACAGTTTGCTTTACATGCTTTCCTAAAGTCTCCCGAATACAGGATTGTGTATTCTGTCATTGACTGGGTGCAACTTTACGCCGAGCGAGTCCTCCAGCCTTGGATAATGCAAAACAATGGCTGGACTGGTTTTGTACAATTCCGTAACTGTTTAAACGATGATTGGGCAGCGGGGTGGAATTGGACTAAAAAATTACTATAGGCGTTGCAACGCTGGCTACCGTCATGTTGTTAGCATTAACTGCAATGCGCAGAAGCTGAGTTTATACACACACACACACACACACACACACACACACACAACACACACAGAGAGAGAGAGAGAGAGAGAGAGAGAGAGAGAGAGAGAGAGAGAGAGAGAGAGAGATCTGCGTAGTTGGTGCATCGCACTTAATGATTCGTGCGGAAAACCCCACTTAAACGGGAACCAATCGCCGTTGCGCAATTTTTGTATTCCGTATTCCATGTTTAGTCCACAGCCAATCTCTACATAATTGTCTTCGGCTTGGTTCTAGAATAGACTTAAATATAGCTACACAGCCCCCTGGACTTTCAATCTCGGCGTTGCCCCCCCCCCCCCCCCCCCCCCCCCCCTCCAGGCTTCCAGGCTTTCACTTTCTCTAAATGCGTTTCTTCAATGTCTCTGGTGAGGGTGCACCCTGAAGACTTTCTCCAATCGCTCCCTTGGTCTCCTGTTGCCTTCAGAGTACAAACAGAACACATCACTAAAGGACGCGCGGACCATTGGAAAAAAAAATTATAGAGATATTCAAACTAATCTCAACAGCCTTTCACATTTTGGAATACCTTCAAAAATGGTGAGTGGTGTTTTATTACATTTAGGTTTGTTTGAAAACTCAGAGTTAGCCGGAATTGTTTATTCCACAAAAATTTCGCAAAGAGTACCCTCACTGTCAGTCCTGAAAGGTGGCATTCCAGGCGTGGCTGGCTGTGTAGAACACGCCACAACCCCATGAGATGATACAGTTGGCTCTTAAGATGTACCCTGTGCCGAAGAAACATCTGCGACATGCTCAAGAAGTACTTCAATGGCTTCTCAATGCGGTTCTCTACCAAGGAGTACACAACAGATTGGATCAACTTGGAAGTTTGCATTGCAATGGGCTGTGCAATTTCCCCAATACTGTTCGTGTTGGCAATGGAAGTCATCTTGAAAGCAGCAACAAGCAACACAAGACAAACAGACCTTGGCGATGGATACAAGATGCCCCCCCTCAAGGCCTTCATGGATGACACTACAGTGATTTCATCCAGAGAAGACGAGACACGTCACGTGCTGGAGAGGCTGGACGACATAGTTGCCTCATCCAGAATGAAGTTCAAGCCAAAGAAATCACGGAGTCTCTCACTGAGGAAAGGAAAAGTGGCCGAATCTGTGGTCTTCAGTGTTGCCAACCAGACCATTCCAACAGTAACAGAAGAGCCAGTCAAGAGCCTTGGAAGATGGTATGATGATACGCTGAAAGACACACGAAGAGCAAAAGAAACCAAACAGATGTCGGAAGAAGGCTTGGAGACCATTGACCAGTGTGGGCTCCCTGGCAAATACAAGGTCTGGTGTCTGCAGTTCATGCTGATACCAAAGCTCCTATGGCCTCTGATGATATACGACATCTGCACCAGCATAGTGGAGGCAATGGAATCCAAAATCAACAAGTTCACAAGGAAATGGCTTGGTGTCCCACCCTGTCTGACTGACATAGCGCTATACTGTCGCCAAGCAAAGCTGAAACTACCACTGAAATCCATCCTGGAGGAATATAAAGCAGGGAAGATCAGACTTCAAAGCATGCTGGAGGACTCAGGAGACAAGGTGGTTGAAGCAATCAAGCCCCAGCTGAAGACAGGCAGAGGCGAATGGATTCTGCAAAAGAAAGTCTCAAGATCAGAGAAATAACAGGACACACACAGACCAACAGACAAGGACTGGGGGTGACCAAAACTGAATGGTGGTCAAAGGCCAAAGGAAAAAGCCAAAAGAGACATGATGATTCAGGAGATGAGAAAAGAAGAAGACCAGCAAAGACTCCAAAAAGCAGTCCAGCAGAGCCAGCAAGGGCACAAGGCAAGGATTGGGAGATTGTAAAAGTGAAGAGATGTTCAACATTATTTGAAACAAAAACAACGCTTTGTCTATTGTCTACAGGAGACATATTTCAATACAAAAAGAATCACATGTGAAATCTGAATGGGGCTGCAAAGCATATTTTGCATCATAAAAATCTAACTCAGGAGGTGTAGTTCGATTTTACCAATAACTTTGAATTCATAATAAAATTCATCTTTCTCTGCCATGAAAAAAACAAAACAAAACAAAAAAAACAAACAAAAAAAAAAAACAACGACAATGTCACAATGGCTGTGCCTCGCCCACACGCGCGCAATCGCATACACCTGCACACGAGACTCGACCTCTCCGGGCACAACCGCAATCTGACTCCAATCACACAAATATCACTATAAAGATTTTACGAAAATTCTCCCCCTGGTCAACAATCTCAGCGGGGTTTTTATTTCTTTCTTATTTTTCTCTCCAAAGTATATTAAAGCATATTAACCCCTCAATCAAGCTTGCATGTCATCTCAGCCAATACATATGCTTTTAACTTCCATTGTTTTCTACATTGTTGTCATTTCCATAAATTCATGACATTTCACAGTACGTATGGGGACTCAAATCCCAAAGATTCAAAATCATATATTTTTTTTCCATCTCTGAGTTGCATCGAATTCCACTCAGAACTCCCTCCCGGCGCAGCGGGATACCAAATAAAATTTCATTTCACGACACAGCGGGGTAACTAATAGAATCGCCCCGATTCGGCGGGGTAATATCTTCCCAGGCTACTGGTCCATCGGACTCCCATCAGTGTTTCCCTGAACTGGGCGACTGGCTGCTCTCAGACTTGTTCAGGACTCCAAAAATCCCACAATATACGGTCCTGTAATACAGACGACTTATAAATGAAAATGATATAAAAAGGTACTCACCGATTCTCATCGAATTCTCGAACGACAATCTACCTACCAGATATGTGGATCAGGGGTTTCAATATCGATCTCAAAACAAAAGAATGCCGAATTATACAATTAATCAAAACTGGATCCACATATCCACTTACCCTAAGTGTGTTTGGGTCTGGCCTCCAGCCCAATACCGCAGCCTACATATTCAAACTGGGGCTTAACCCCTCTCTAGGTCAAGCCTAGTTACAATTACATACATTTGCTTCTTACATTTGTCTTCTTTCTTGACAGCTCGACCAGTGCCGCAATGAATGACGATTTCTCATCCAGTCGCCTCAGCAGGTGAACACCCCTGAGTTCCACTCTCTTTTTTCCTACACCCCAGGGACCGTATTCACTTTCAGTTAACCCCACTCACTGTCTACCCAAAACTCTAAAAATGGCCATTTCATTTCATCTTTACAGGCAAACAATCACAACAACAAAAACCATCACAATAACCAAACCATGGCCCACACTGGGGTCATGACACCCCCCTCCCCAGGGCAAGAATTACCCAAGGGGAATTCGTCCAAATATAGGGGCAAATCATTAGCAATCAGAATGTAGTACATAAATGGAAATATGAAAGTAGGTCCTCTGAAACAAAGCTGAGCACGCATAGCTAAACATCCACAAAATATTGCATAGGTACGTCCGTATCCAGATCAATGCAAAGAGCATAGAACACAAGTTCCACCATCAACCATAAAGTGCATATATGAACTTTGAATATTGTTACTATACACAAAACCCAGAAATGACACAACAGGATTACCAATAGCCTTGTCCCAACACAGGAACAAGTGCAATGCACAATACTGCATACAAGCATATGGATGAACGAATCGTTATATGCCAATATTATCATAAGTAAATATACAGTATCTCCACACAGTATGAACAAGCTTATGCAAAAAGAGAAAAAAAAATCTTTGTGTGCTCAACACCACCTCACTTGTAACTAAGCCATGAACTATTTGTAGTTAGTGTCAATATGAACGAGCCTAATCACCAATAGTTTTAAATACTATGGGCATAATTTGCCAAATCAGGCTCAAAACCCTGGTAGATACAGGTCTCCTTCTGGGCCTACAAATAGGCAAAATGGGAAGGTCAGTCACCAAGGTCCTCAGTCTGGAACGCAGGACCGAAGATGGTGTGGTATTTATGCCCCTGAGGGCAGTCAGTTTTTGCAGAAGTCTCATCCTCGGGACAGCAAGTCCGCAAAAACATTGGCAGTACCAGGAATGGGTTCGACCCTAAAATCAAACTCCTGGATGGACAGAGCCCAACGCAAAAGGCGGTTATTTTTTCGTCTTTGAAGTTCTCAAAAATTTAAGTGGCCGATGATCAGTTTGTAATACAAACTGCCTTCCTGAAAGAAACCTGGAGAACTTCTCTAACGCCCATACAATAGCGAGACACTCTCGCTCAATAGTGGAGTACTTTTGTTGGGCTTGAGAGAACTTTTTACTGGCATACTGTACAGGGTGGAGTAAGCCATTTTTCTCCTGCATGAGACAAGCCCCCATGCCAGTACTGCTCGCATCTGTGCGCAAGACAAAATCCTGAAGAAGATCTGGGAGGAGGAGAACTGGGAATCTATTCAAAATGCTCTGCACTGTCTCTAGGCACTTTTGACAGTCATCCGTCCACTGAATTTGTCTGCGTTTCTCACTCTTGGTGAGATCAGTCAGAGGGGCAGTAACACTAGCGAAATGTGGTACGTATCGACGATAATAGGAAAGTAGACCCAAAGTGATCTAACTTGTTTCTTGGAAGAGGGTCGATTGACCGACATATCTTGTCAACCTTTTTCGCCTCAGGACGAATCTGTCCCAGTGATATCATATGACCCAAAAACTCCAGTTCTTGGAACCCAGCATGAATTTCAGATTGGCGAGCAGTCAGCCCAAACTGTCGCAGACGACAGAAAAGAAGGCGCAGAAAATGAAGCAATTGGTCCCATCGCTGGGTAGCCAACAGGATGTCATCAAAGAAGCTAACATCTGAAAATTCATGTAGAGTCAAACGACGCATCATCCTGGCAAACGTAGCAGGGGCATTCTGGAGCCCAGTTTATTGTGCTCGTCCGTTAGCAAAACTAACACCTTGTCTTTAACAGCCAAAGAACGAGGCTTAGATTTCCTGTCAGCAAACACTTTGTATTTGTCGGTGTTCTTGTCAGATGTTTGTTGCGCTATCTTGCAACTGTCCAAGATGCGATGTGTAGGTCATACACATATTGGTACACATTTTTGTCTTCAGGACTGGACTCCCTACCAGTCAACAGCTAGCAAGTAAAGAAAGGGGCCGCGAGAGAATGTCCGAACAACAGCTCAAACGGCGAAAATCCCAAAGTGGCGTTGGGCAACTCACGGTAAGCAAACAGGACTGCTGGAATATACCTGTCCCAATCAGAAGGACGTGCACGGCAAACCTTCCGAAGCATAGTCTTCAGAGTGCCATTGAAACGTTCTACCATCCCATTAGATTGAGGGTGGTATGGAGTAGTGGTTACTGATGATATAGACAGAAGTCTATAAATTTCTTGCATCAGATCTGACACAAACTGTGCACCACAATCCGTGAGGATCTCAGAACGCAGACCCATCCGAGAGAAGACCGTAAGTAGTGCCTCAGCAACAGTAACAGTATCGATCCTTTTCAGCGGAATAGCTTCCGGGAAACGTGTGGCAGTGTCCACAATCGTAAGGACATAACGGAAGCCAGAAGATGAAGGTTCAAATGGCCCGACAATATCCATGGCGTCTTTCTGAAAAGGAACTGAGATCAACGGCATCTTGTGTAATGGGACACAAGGAACCCGATTTCGTGCGACTGTTCTTTGACACGTGTCACATGAGTGACAATAGTCGGAAACGGCACGTGAAACGGAAGGCCAAAAGAAAGTTGCAAGGACACGTTGAAGCGTACGTTTTAACACCACAATGACCCGCAAAGACAGAATCATGCGCAGTGTGTAGCACAATGTCACGCAAATCCATGGGGACAACATCTGTCTGACGACATCACCATCTTTAGGAAATAGACGAAAAAGTATGTCACTGTCAACAATGTACGTAGTGGTTGACACTGGAGTTGGCACTTATAGAAGTACAGACTAGTATAAATGCGACAAAGTTGTGTCACGTCTCTGCATGGCAGCAAGATCTTTTGGACCTACCTGCAACAAAGATAGATCCGGCACCCACAAAGGTTTTGGCGATGCCTTTTCCGTCTTATCCTGCTGACGTGTACTAACGGCACAAGGGATGAAAGAGCCTCCTGCCCCTGAGCAGGAAGAACTGACCCCTGGTAGATTTCCAAGAATGAAATCTGTGACTGGCTCATCAATAACACAAGCCTCCACACGACCAGAAAAGTAAGGAGTGCAAACATCTACCATAGCTAGGGGAAACACCTCAATGCGACCCCCAAACGAACGACAACGTTGAGTCTCACCAGTGAATTGCTCTGGCCGCACAAATGACCTGCGAACACCTGCCGTAGTACAGCCAGTATCTCGAAGCAAAGATGCCTGAAACCCATTGACTGAACCTGTCTCTACAATGAGACCATCTGTCTCCACATGAGACACCATGGAGTGTGCAACTCTTTTACTAGTCTCATCCTCAGACACATTAGCAGCAGCTGATGATGACGACTGAGTTTGATATGGACACCCATGGCAAAATGGAAACGACACCCACATCGCCAACAACAAGGAGATCCGAAGAAACTCATCTGAAACTGACCTCTGTGAGAACCTTGACCACGAAAGAATCCACGACCGCGAGGCGGACGAGACGGTCGTGAGAATTGCGCGCCACGTTGCTGTGACTTGTAAGGACGGTAAAAAGTTCCAGAAGCCGTCTGATAATTGTCAGAGTATGACGCCCAAAATTCTGGAATGGACCACGCTGTGCCTGTCCACACTGATGTTTGACACCATGAAAACTTTTCCCCGGGCAAAACCACGCTGTTGAGAAATCCGGCTGACACATTAGTTTCGAATAAGGGATCTTTCTCTCTCTTGGCGAACTGTTTTTCCGGATGTGCAGTCCTGTACTGATCCGCAATACGGCACATTTCTTCAGCATTATTTATTGGACGCTCTTTTTAAAATACTGCCAGATCTTTGGAAACGCTTTGTAAAATTTGCTCACGAATCAATAAATCGCGTAAAGAATCAAAATCACGTCCGGTATTCGAAAGTTCGACTCAGCGATCGAAAAAGTGCGAAGTGCGGATAAGAAATGCGGAGAAGGATTCCCCTTTCTCCGGCCTAACAAGCGAAGTTTTTCTCGGAAACCTTCCTCTGTGCACTGGAATCGTTTTAACAACTCGGACTTTAGGTCCGCCCACGTGAGTGATTCCTTAGCGGATAACGAATGATATAAAGTTAAGGCGCTTCCTTTGAATAGGGACGCAATATACAGAACCCATTTATCCTTTGGCCAGCCACAAGTTGTAGCATGAGTTTCAAAACGGTACAAAAAAGCATCAATTTCGTCTTTGTTCTCATCAAAGACAGGCAGTTTTGGAATATAGGGAGACTTTCCCTGAAACACTTTTGAATGAGTAGAATCGCCTCCAACTTCCTCAACGTCCTCTGCTGCCTCCGCCCTTTGGATACGGATCCTTTCAAACTCCAAATCCAACTCCCTCTGCTTTAACACCTGTTCTCTCTCCCTTTGTCTTTCCTCTCTTTCCTCTCTTTCTCGCTCTCTCTCTCTCTGTGTCTCCTCTCGCTCTTTGTCTTTTTCCTCTTTCTCTCTCTCTTTGTTCGTTCTTCCCTCGCACGCGCACGCTCTTCTCTCTCGAAACTTCCTCTGCTCGTTTATATAGGTCGTCACCTCATCACCTTGTAGCCCTAACTCCTTCGCTTCGGCCAAATATTGTTTGAAGGAGGATTCCATTTTGAATTGATCTTAGTAAACACAAAAAATTGGAAATTGCACCCAAAAACACTGGAATGGGAAAAAAGAAAAGAAAAGAAAAGAATGATGTTTTTTAACACAATGAAATAAAATCCTTGTGAATAAATTGAGCCCTTTACTTTCAACGAAAAGCTGATTCCGAACACTCACTCAATAAGCACAAGAAAAAACGATCGGAAATAAATGTTCCAAAGCTAGAATACAAAAACAAAATTTCAAATGTCAAACAACAAAAGAAACAAAGTACTAAGTCCACACCAACTCAAACTAATTTCTGACAAAATATGTTTTATTAGGGTGAGTTTTTCCCCGCACTTGCCAACCTCTGTCCTGTAGAAGGAGGCAAGGTCGGTTTAAACTCTGGGAAGAGGGGACTATTTGAAATGAAACGACGATAGGACAGAGGAAGAAGCAACAAAAAAACAACTATTGAAGGACGATCAAGGCTACTCCCACTCTTGAACTAATCGCTCAATTTTAGCGAGAAGCGGTGGGGTTCACCGGTCTGGGGAGTAAAAAAAAAAATAGGGACAAACAAAAACAAATCATATGGAAATCCTGCAGAGTCAGAAAGCAGAGAGAAGTACTCACTCGCACTGAAAAAAAAACAAACTCACTCACACACCAATACAATCCAATCAACTGATCAACAAAATAATTCAAGCAAATATGTAACTAACAATGCGCCACCTACTTATTTCCTCTTTAAAAATCATATATAAAAGAGGGGGAGAAAACTTATCCCAAAATTCAGAGGGGCACAAGCGGTATCCTTTTCTTTTCTATTACAAAAAGGGGGGGGTATAAACAATATCTTTTCAATCGAGAGGGAAAACAATCAAACTATAATAGAGAGGGTGGGGGGGGGGGGGGGGGGGGGGGGGGGGGGGGAATCTGACTCCAATCACACAAATATCACTATAAAGATTTTACGAAAATTTCTCCCCCTGGTCAACAACCTCAGCGGGGGTTTTATTTTTCTTTCTTATTTTTCCCTCCAAAGTATATTAAAGCATATTAACCCCTCAATCAAGCTTGCACGTCATCTCAGCCAATACATATTCTTTTAACTTCCATTGTTTTCTACATTATTGTCATTTCCATAAATTCATGACATTTCACAGTACGTATGGGGACTCAAATCCCAAAGATTCAAAATCATATATTTTTCTTCCATCTCTGAGTTGCATCGAATTCCACTCAGAACTCCTTCCCTGCGCAGCGGGATACCAAATAAGATTTCACGACATAGCGGGGTAACAAATAGAATCGCCCCGATTCGGCGGGGTAATATCTTCCCAGGCTACTGGTCCATCGGACTCCCGTCAGTGTTTCCCTGAACTGGGCGACTGGCTGCTCTCAGACTTGTTCAGGACTCCAAAAATCCACAATATACGGTCCTGTAATACAGACGACTTATAAATGAAAATGATATAAAAAGGTACTCACCGATTCTCATCGAATTCTCGAACGACAATCTACCTACCAGATATGTGGATCAGGGGTTTTTCAATATCGATCTCAAAACAAAAGAATGCCGAATTATACAATTAATCAAAACTGGATCCACATATCCACTTACCCTAAGTGTGTTTGGGTCTGGCCTCCAGCCCATACCGCAGCCTACATATTCAACTGGGGCTTAACCCCTCTCTAGGTCAAGCCTAGTTACAATTACATACATTTGCTTCTTACATTTGTCTTCTTTCTTGACAGCTCGACCAGTGCCGCAATGAATGACGATTTCTCATCCAGTCGCCTCAGCAGGTGAACACCCCTGAGTTCCACTCTCTTTTTTCCTACACCCAGGGACCGTATTCACTTTCAGTTAACCCCACTCACTGTCTACCCAAAACTCTAAAAAATGGCCATTTCATTTCATCTTTACAGGCAAACAATCACAACAACAAAACCATCTTCACTTGGCGTAGGAAAACAAAGTTGACTTGACCGTTTCCTCGTGTCAGATTATCTAAATTTTTTACTTTAAAGACACTGCTATCTTACCGGACTATCGAACGGATCGTTCATTATAATAACAGTACGTTTGGCATTCGGGAAGGAAATGAAAGGAAACACTTCCTGGAAATTAAATTGCTCACTACTAAAAGGTGAAAATCATGTACACGTGTTTCAGACGGAAATCCAAAACGTTTAACAAGAAGATGCAGTAGAACAATGCGATAATACAAGTATAAAGAATTATATGCCAAGTCCTGACATTTAATAAAAAGTGTATGATCCAGTTTTCCTAGATTTGTTTGTTCTATTATTATGAAAATAGGATCGAAAGCAATGTCATTTACAATAAAAAAAAGACAAAGAAGAAACAAAAAAAAAAAGAAAAAAAAAAAACCAAAAAAAACAAAACAAAAAGAGAAGACACGCTCATTACAGGAATGGAATCACTGAAAAAGAACAAACAGAAAAAGATGTGGCGGAAGTCAAACAAAAACAGAAAGAATGTTTTCATTGCGAGAAAAAAAACTGTGGAAGGCGCTTTGCATCGTTCATCCGCCAGGTGGATAGAAGCAGTGGAAAAAATTTAAATACATCAGCAGTCTTGGGAAGAGATATTGTATAAATGAACAGATAGCAAAAGTTTCAAAACATGATGGCAAGTTAACAGAGGAACCAGAACAAATAAAGACGAAGCGTTAACTTCTACAGTAAGCTTTGCAAAATGAATGAAAATCTTGTGAAATACATGAATTAGTAAAAGAGGTACCACACAGCTTACACAAGAGGAGAAACAATGTTTTAGATGGGAAATTACTCTTCAAAAAGCAGGCCATGCTTTGAAAAGCAATGCAGAATGGAAAGAGTCTAGGAACAGATGGTTTTTGTGCCGAATTTAAAACAACAGTCCCAGGCACAACTTGGAGCTTTCGTGGTTAGGGCACTAAACGAAGCAAAAAGGGATGCAATGGTGACTTATCGGTCACATAATTTTCTTTGGTTCAGTCTTTCTGAACGTTACCTGTTTCTTTTCAGATTGCCATGATATGGAGCTTGCTCAGTCATAGGGATTTTAAAACACGTGAAATACTTTTCACTTTGGTGCCATGTCATTTACAATATCTATACTACATTTTCGTTGTCTCACTATTACTTTATATGATACATCTAATTTCGGATTGCCATGTTATGAAACTGGCTGAATCACAGGGATTTTGAAGTATGTTAATTACATTTTACACACAATAATGATATGTCATACAATGTTAGTATATCATTTACAAAATTGATGCTACGTTTTCTTAGTTTCACTATATCTATAAATATCTATACAATTCCATATTGCCATGTTATGAAGGTTGAATTATCATAGGGATTTGGAAATATGTCAGTTGTATTTTAAAAAGGTGGTTTTGTGACAGATTTTACCTAGGATGTAGTTAGTGTTTTGATTATATTCCCCCCTCTCTCCCCCCATTCTTTTGCTCTCATGTGTGGATACCCTCCCCAATTTTCTGGTGGTCTCTTGTATAGGTAGGTGGGGTTCATGTGTGGGAGTGGGCTGTGCGAATGTGGTAAGCATGTGTGTGGTGAGTATTATACAGAATGCAAGTAATACGAAGAAATAGGTCTTTTGTAGTACGATTTCATATGTAGTGTTTTTTTTCTTTTCATTCCAATTTTGGTTGACTTGGCAGCTCAGAATTCAAGGTTTTCTGATTATGTCTTCTTTACAGCTTTCCTTTCATTTGCTGCAAGACTTCTGAAACGTTAGTTTAAGCAGTCTTATTGTTGTGCCTGGGCCCACCTGTACTGCTTCTTTCTCGTTTAGCATGCTCTGTTGTCCCACCTTTGTGTGATGTTCCCGATTTTGCATTGCCCTGGGCGGATATATTAAGATATTGAATATGTACTTTTTATTTTTCTTTTTGATGATGGAAATATATATATATGTGTTTGTGTTTGTGTCTGTGTTTTAATGTATGCAGTTGTTGATTTTTGTCTATGGTTTTGGCAGCCCATATCTCTGATTAATCACTTGTTAAATTATCAATCGCATAAAGAGACAGCTTATTTATTTGTATTCTTAAAGCAGATAAACCGAAAGAATTCATACAGAACTGGATACCGATTTCTATGTTAAACGTTATTTATAAGATAAGATCATCTTGCATCGCAAATAGAATTAAGAAAAATATTACCAGCTGTAATCAACGAAGATCAAACAGGATTTATTGCAAGTCGATATCTGGAAGATAATATATTAGATTGATATATGATTTGAGTCAGTACCTAGATTCAAAATAATTACCAGGTATATTGAATTTCATGTTCAAAGTGTTGAGAGCTCATGGGATTGGTGACAGTACATGTAGGTGGATCGCAAAGCTCTGTAAAGAAAAAAAAATATTGAATCTACCAATTTAGTCAATAGTCAGTGCACTCATTGGTGTGACATAAAACGAGGATACCGACAAGGTGGTCTCATATTTCCTTGCCTCTTTGTTCTGAGTGTTGAGATTCTAGCAATTATGATGAGAGAAGATAAAGAAATTCAAGGTATCAATGTAAATATTGTCAAGCACAAAGTTTCTCAGTTTGCAGATGACACAGAATTAATGAACAATGGAGAGAGGAAGTTTTTTTGATAAGCTAAGCTTATTTAACAGATAAGTTCGGTAATGTATCTGGTTTATGATGCAGAAAAAAGCAATCTGGCTAGGAAGCAAAAAAATATTCCAATGAGAGATATATGTCAAATCTGAAATTAAGATGGAACTCAAAAGCAGTTCAAAATATTGGGTGTCCGATTCACGCAAGATTTTAAAAGAATGTCAATCGATCAACTACTCTGAAAAAAATGCTGAAGCAGAAGTTTTCGTCAGAGTATGGCTGAAAAGAAACATTACACCACTAGGCTGACTCGCAATACTGAAATCATTGATTCTGTCCAGACTGGTTTATATCTCTGGACGTTGCTACCAAATCCACTCGATCATTTTGTCACAAGATTGCAGAAACTGGTTGCCAGTTTGTTTGGAATAATAAAAACATGACAAGATAAGCTGAATAACAGCAATTAAATGTTTTCGGAACAAGGGATCTTGGCATCCCTCATTTGACAATGTTTATAGCATCTCTGAAAGTTACTTGGATCAGGAGACTCAAAGAAACAAATCACAAATGGAAGAACTTTTGCCTTCAGTTGTTTCACCGTTTAGGTCATTTGGAATATTTGAAAATGAGCATGTGAAATCATGGGAATAAATTGAAAAAAAAAAAAAAAATTGCTAGTAGCCTATGACTACAATAACCCCATTTAAAGACAGAAGTATTCATATTGCCTGCTCCTAGGCCTTTCGTCCGCTGGATCGGACACGCCAGGGAGACACAGCTGATTGCGTCTGTGGTCCCTTGGCACCAGATAGACATACACCACAGTCTACAATTCCATGGTATTCTCAACACCAAGGGTGCAAACAAGTAATCGAACAGCACCCCAAAGTGGACAGTGAAGGGTAGAACAGTAAAAGGCACAGTAAAAGGCACATCGTTTTTTTTTTTTTTCAACTTACTTTTCGCCTAACTTGTGCAACTGTCCTCCATGATTTTCTTCCTTAACTCAGTAGAAAACCTTATGCAGTGTTAAACAGGAAGAGAGAAAAGGGGGAGGAGGGAGACTTTCTACTGCATTCTTTCTACCTTTTTTTTTCACAATTCTTCCCACCCCTTTTATAACAGCATCTAAAACCCTTATAGCATCATGCCATGATAAAGCATTATTGCTAACGCATGATACATGCTGTATTCAAATTGAGTTGTTAAAATGAATGTTTTTACTGTTTGAATTACGAACATATTGATGTAAAATGCATTTAAGAAAAATAGAACCTTCAATGCAAGGGGGACAAGACATTAGGTCTCTCCTGGTGACACTGTCTGTACATTACCTTCAGTTTCAAGGGCAAAGATACATCAGATCTCTCCTGCTGACAATGTCTATGCATTAGGTGGCATTCCACAGATAGTTCTTTCCTTTAACATTAAGTAGTCTGCTTGGAACCACTGATCCAATTTTTGTGTTGAGCATGAGAAAGAAAAGAAGGCGAACCAACTTGCGCTCACGCATCACGCATGCGCGTGCACGCGCACGCACACACACACACACACACACA
>JADBJO010008267.1:57616-67616 GCA_016801955.1 Conus betulinus | reverse complement strand
TGTATCCCAGTAGGGAGAGATACTGGCAGAGTCGCTGTACTCTACCCCAGTTGGAGGATACTGCAAGTCTAGCTATAGTGTACCCCAGAAAGGGTATACAGGCAGTGTAGCTGTAGCTGTACTCCAGAAAGGGAGATACTGGCAATGTAGCTGTACTGTACCTCAGTAGGGGGTGCATGTCAGTATGGCTGTACCGTACACTGGTAGGGAGATATACTGCAGTGTAGCTGCAGCTGTACTGAATCCTAGTGGGTGATACAGACAGTGTAGCTATACGCCAGTAGATAAAAAACTGGCAGTGTAGCTGTACCTCAGTAAAGGGATGATGGCAGTGTATCTGTATTATTATATAGCAGAGAAATGCACACAGTCTAGATGCTCTGTACCCTAGTAGGGGATACTGCATTGCAGCTGTACATACCCTGGAAGGGTAATACCAGCAATTTAGCTGTACGTACCCCAGTAGGGGTTTACTGGCAGTGTAGCTGTACTGTGACTGGTAGGGTTATAGTGGCAGAGTGCCTGTACTGCAACCCAGTGGGAGGATATTGGCAGTGTAGCTATAGTGGTACCCTAATAGGGGATACTGGCAGTGTAGCTGTACTGCAACCCAGTAGGGTACTGGCAGTGTAGCTGTAGCTGCACTGTACCCCAGTAGGGGGATACTGGTAGTATAGTTGGACTGTACCTCTTTAGGGAGATACCGGCAATGTAGCTGTACTGTACCCCAGTAGGGGGATATTGTCAGTGTAGCTGTAGCTGTATCGTATCTGAGTAGGGTCATACTGGCAATGTACCTGTACTGTTCCCAAGTAGGGGGATACTAGCAGTGTAGCTATAGTGTATCCCAGTAGAGGATTCTGGCAGTGTAGCTATACTGTACTCCAGTAGGGGATACTGGCAGTGTATCTGTTCTGTACCCCCCCAGAAGGGCTATACTGCCAGGATCGTTGCACTGTAGCCCATAAGGGAGATAGTGGCAGTGCAGCTGTAGCTGCAGCTCTACCCAAGTAGGGGGATACTGGCAGTGTAGCTGTACTGTACCCCAGTAGGGGAAAACTGGCAGAGTAGCTGTAGCTGCACTATACCACAGCAGGATGATACTGGCAATGTATTTGTACTGTACCACAGCAGGGTTATACAGGCAGTGAAGATGTACTACACACAGTAGGGGGATATTGGCAGTATAGCTCTACTGTACCCCAGTAGGGGAATACTCGCATTGTGACTGCACTGTAGCATTGTACCGGATACCGATAGTATAGATGTAGCTGTACCCAGTTGAGAGAAAATTGCATTTTAGTTGTAGCTATATTGTACCCCAGTCGGGGAATACTGGCAGTGTAGCTGTACTGTACTTCTGTAGGGGGATACTGGCAGTATAGCTAGCTATACTGTACCCCAGTAGGGGGGTACTGTCAGTGTAGCTCTAACTGTACTGTACCCCTGTACGGGATACTGGCCATGTCGCTGTACCGTACCCCAGTAGGTGTATACTGGCAGTGTAGCTGCACCGTGCCTCAGTAGGTGGATACAGGCAGTGCAGCTGTAAATCAGAAGGGAGATACTGACTGTATTGCTGTACCCCAGTATGGGTATACAGGCAGCGATGTACCAGAGTATGACGATAATGGCACTGTAGTTGTAGTATAGTCCAGTAGGGACATACTGGCAATATAGCTGTACTGTGAATCAGCAGGTGGATACAGGCAGTGTGGCTGTACCTAAGTAGGGAAATACTGGCAGTGTGGCTGTACCTCGGTAAGGGGATGCTGGCAGTGTGGCTGTAGTGTACCCAGTAGGTAGATACTGGCAGTGTAGCTGTAGTGTACTCCAGTAGGTAGATACTGGCAGTGTAGCTGTAGTGTACCCCAGTAGGTAGATACTGGCAGTGTGGCTGTAGTGTACCCCAGTAGGTAGATACTGGCAGTGTGGCTGTAGTGTACCCCAGTAGGTAGATACTGGCAGTGTGGCTGTAGTGTACCCCAGTAGGTAGATACTGGCAGTGTGGCTGTAGTGTACCCCAGTAGGTAGATACTGGCAGTGTGGCTGTAGTGTACCCCAGTAGGTAGATACTGGCAGTGTAGCTGTAGTGTACTCCAGTAGGTGGATACTGGCAGTGTAGCTGTAGTGTACCCCAGTAGGTGGATACTGGCAGGTAGCTGTAGTGTACCCCAGTAGGTGGATACTGGCAGTGTAGCTGTAGTGTACCCCAGTAGGTGGATACTGGCAGGGTAACTGTAGTGTACCATGTCAGGGGGATACTCGCAGATTAGCTGTACTTTACACCGGTAGGGGGATATGCTTGCAGTGTAGCTGTAGTGTACCCCAGTAGGTGGATACTGGCAGGGTAGCTGTAGTGTACCCCAGTAGGTGGATACTGGCAGGGTAGCTGTAGTGTACCATGTCAGGGGGATACTCGCAGATTAGCTGTACTTTACTCGCAGAGGGGGGATACTTTTGCAGTGTGGCTGTAGTGTACTCCAGTAGGTGGAGTACTGGCAGGGTAGCTGTAGTGTACCCCCAGTAGGTGGATACTGGCAGGGTAGCTGTAGTGTACCCCAGTAGGAGGTGGATACTGGCAGGGCAGCTGTAGTGTGTACCCCAGTAGGTGGATACTGGCAGGGTAACTGTAGTGTACCATGTCAGGGGGATACTCGCAGATTAGCTGTACTTTACACCGGTAGGGGGATGCTTGCAGTGTGGCTGTAGTGTACCCCAGTAGGTGGATACTGGCAGGGTAGCTGTAGTGTACCCCAGTAGGTGGATACTGGCAGGGTAGCTGTAGTGTACCATGTCAGGGGGATACTCGCAGATTAGCTGTACTTTACACCGGTAGGGGGATGCTTGCAGTGTGGCTGTAGTGTACTCCAGTAGGTGGATACTGGCAGGGTAGCTGTAGTGTACCCCAGTGGGTGGATACTGGCAGGGTAGCTGTAGCTGTAGTGTATCACGTCAGGGGGATACTCGCAGATTAGCTGTACTTTACACCGGTAGGGGGATGCTTGCAGTGTGGCTGTAGTGTACTCCCAGTAGGTGGATACTGGCAGGGTAGCTGTAGTGTACCCCAGTAGGTGGATACTGGCAGGGTAGCTGTAGTGTACCCCCAGTAGGTGGATACTGACAGGGTAGCTGTAGTGTACCATGTCAGGGGGATACTCGCAGATTAGCTGTACTTTACACCGGTAGGGAGATGCTTGCAGTGTGGCTGTACTGTAGCCCTGTAAAGGGGTACAGACAGTTTAGATGTACTGTACCCCAGCAGGAGGATACTGGAAGTGTAGCTGTACTGTACCCAGTAGGGTGATACTAGTAGTGTGGCTGTACTGTACCCCAGGAGGGAGATACTGGTAATATAGCTGCACTGCACCCAGTAGGGGGATACCGGCATTGCAGCTGTAATGTGCCCCTGGCAATGTACCTGTACTGTGCCTCAGTAGGGGGATACTGGCAGTATAGCCGTAGGTATATCGTACCTGAGTAGGGCCATACTGGCAGTGTAGCTGTACTATACTCCAGTAGAGGGATACTTGCAGTGTAGCTATACTGTATCCCAGCAGGGGGATACTGGCAGTGTAGCTATACTGTACCCCAGCAGGGTGATACTGGCAGTGTAGCTATACTGTACCCCAGCAGGGGATACTGGCAGTGTAGCTGTTCTATACCCCAGGAAGGGGATGCTGGCAGTGTAGCTGTACTGTACCACAGTAGGGGGATACTGGCAGTGTGCCTGTTGTGTACCCCATGTGTGGGGATACTGGGAGTGTAGCTGTACTGTAAACCAGTGTGTGATACTGGCAGTTTAGCTGTAGCTGTACCCCAATAGGGGGGATAATGGCAGTGAAGTCGTACTGTACCCCAGCGGGAGGATACTGGCAATATAGCTGTACTGTACCCCAGTAGGGTGATACTGGCAGTGTAGCTGTAGTGTACCCAGGAAGGGATATATTGTCAGTGTAGTTATTGTGTATCCCTGTAGGGGTATACAAGCAGTGCACTTGTACTCTACCCCAGCAGGGGGATACTGGCGTTGAATCTGTACTATATCCAGTGTAACTGTAGGTGTACCCCAGTAGGGGGATACTGGCAGCGTGACTGTACTGCAACCCAGCAGGGAGATACTGGCAGTGCAGATGTACTGTAACCCAGTAGGGGAAACTGGCAGTGTAGCAGTAGTGCACCCCAGCCTGGGGATACTGGTAGTGTATCTGTACTGTACCCCAGCAGGGGGGATACAGGCAATGAAGATGTGCTACACCGAGTAGGGGGATACTGGCAGTATAGCTCTACTGTACCCCAGTACAGGAATGCTGGCATTGTAACTGTACTGTACCACAGTATGGGGATACCGGCAGTGTAGATGTAGCTGTACCCAGTTGTTGGAGGAAAATGGCATTCTAGCTGTAACTGTATTGTACCCTGGTCAGGGATACTGACAGTGTAGCTGTACTGTACCCCAGTAGGGTGATACTGGCAGTATAGCTATACTGTGCCCCAGAAGGGGGTTACTGGCTGTGTAGCTATAATGTGTTCCAGTAGGAGATACTGGCAGCGTGGCTATACTGGACCCTACTAGGTGGATACTGGCAGTGTAGCCGTACTGTACCCCAGTAGGTGGGTACAGCCAGAGTCGTGTACTCTATTCCAGTTGGAGATTATTACAAGTATAGTTGTACTGCATCTCAGTAGGGGGATACTGGCAGTGAAGCTGTGCTGTAACCCAGTAGTGGGATAGAGACAGTGTAAACTTGCTGTACTCCAGAAGGGAGATACTGGCAATGTAGCTGTACTGTACCTCAGTAGGTAAATGGTAGTGAAGCTGTACCTTTACCCAAGTAGGGGGATACTGGCAGTGTAGCTGTAGCTCTACTGTACCGCACTAGGGAAATACAGGTAATGTAGCTGCACTGTACCCCTGTAGTGGGATACTGGCAGCGTAGCTGTACGCGTACCCAAGTAGGAGGATGCCTGCAGTGTAGCTGTACAGTATCCCAGAAGGCGGATACTGGCAGTGTAGCTGTACTGTAACCCAGGAATACTGGCAGTGTAGCTATACTGTACTGCATTAGTAGATCCTGACAGTGTGGCTGTGCCATGCCTCAGTAGGTGGATACAGGCAGTGCAGCTGTCTCTCAGTAGGGGAATACTGGCAGTGTAGGTGTACCTCAGAAGGGGGATACTGACTGCATTGCTGCACCCCAGTAGGGGGATACTGGCAGTGTAGCTGCACTGTACTGCAGTAGGAGGATACTTGCAGTGTAGTTGTACTGTACCCCAGTAGGCGTATACTGGCAATGTAGCTGCACTATTCCCTGGTAGGGGGATACTGGCAGTGTAGCTGTACTGTACCCCAGTTGGAGATACTGGCAAAGTAGTTGTGCTGTACCCCTGTTGGGGTAAACTGGCAGTGCAGCTGTACTTAATTCCAGAAGGGATATATTTGTAGTGTATTGTAATGTACCCAGTAGGGAGATACTTGCAGTGTAGCTGCAGCTGTACTACACCTCACTAGGGTCATACTTGCAGTGCAGATATACTCCACACCAGTAGAGGGATACTTGCAGTGTAGCTGAAGGGTGTACTGGATGTGTAGCTGTAATGTACCCCAGTAGAGGGATACTGGCAGTCGAGCTGCACTGTACCAGAGTATGACGATACTGACACTGTAGCTGTACTATACCCCAGTAGGGGGATACTGGCACTGTAGCTGTAGCTGTACTGTACCCCAGTAGGTGGATACTGGCAGTCTAGCTGTACCATGCTTTAGTAAGTGGATACAGGCAGTGTGGATGTACCTCAGTAGGGATACACTGGCAGTGTAGCTGTACCTCAGTAAGGAGATGCTGGCAGTGTATCTTTAGTGTACCATGTTAGGGGTATACTGGCAGTGTAGCTGTACTCTACCCCAGTAGGGGGATGCTGGCAGTGTGGCTGTACTGTAGCCCTGTAGAGTGGTGCGGTCTAGATGTACTGTACCCCAGTAAGAGGATACTGGCAGTGTAACTGTACTGTACCCAGTGAAGGTGATACTAGTAGTATAGCTGTACTGTACCCCAGCAAGGCGATACTGACATTGTAACTGTAAATGTGCCACAGTAGGGGGATACTGGCAGTATAGCCATAGATGTACCTTACCTGAGTAGTCATGTGTGGGGTCATGAGCAGTGTGGCTGTACTGTAGCCCTGCAGAGTGGTACAGGCAGTCTAGATGTACTGTACACCAGTAGGGCCATACTGGCAGTGTAGCACTACTGTACCCCAGTAGGGGAAACTGGCAGTGTAGTTGTACTGTACCCCAGTAGGGGGATACTGGCGGTGTAGCTGTACCATACCCCAGTAGTGGGATACTGACAGTGTAGTTATACTATACTCCAGGAAGGGGATCCTGGCTGTGTAGCTGTACTGTACCACAGTAGTGGGATACTGGCAGCGTAGCTGTAATGTACCCCATGCGTGGGGATACTGGCAGTATAGCTGTAGCTGTAACCCAGTAGGGGCATAGTGGCAGTGACGCAGTACTGTACCCCAGTGGGAGGATACTGGCAATATAGCTGTACTGTACCCAGTAGGGGGATATTGGCAGTGTAGCTGTAGTGTAGCTGTGGCAGTGTAGCTGTAGTGTACCCCTGTAGGGGAATACTAGCAGTGTTTGTGTACAGTACCCCAGCACTGGGGGATTCTGGCGTTGAATCTGTACTATACCCATGCAGGGAGATACTGGCCATGTAGCTGTACTCTACCCCAGTAGCGGGATACTGGCAGTGTAGATGTGCTTTACCCAGGAGTACTACCCAGGAGAGGGGTATAGTCAGTGTAGCTTTACTGTTCCTCAGAAAAGAGATACTATCATTGCAACTGTACTGTACCAGAGTTGGAGGATACCGGCAGTGTAGATGTAGCTGTACGCCGTTGGGGGATAGTAGCAATTCAGGTGTACTGTTCCTCATTAAGGGGAAACTGGCAGTGTAGCTATACTGTACCCCAGTAGGTGGATACTGGCAGTGCAGATATACTGTACCCCAGTAGGTGGATACTGGCAGTGTAGATATGCTGTACCCCAGTAGGGGATACTGGCAGTGTAGCTGTACTTTACCCCAGTAGGGGATACTGGCAGTGTAGCTATACTGTACCCCAGTAGGGGATACTGGCAGTGTAGCAGTACTCTACCCCAGTAGGGGGATGGCAGGGCAGCTGTACTCTACCCCATTTGGAGCATACCGCGAGTGTTGTGTACTGCACCTCAATAGGGGGATTCTGACAGTGTAGCTGTACTGTACCCCCAGTAGGGGGATTCTGGCGTGAAGCTGTTCCCTGACCCAGGAGGGGATACTGGCAGTACAGCTGTAGCTGTAGTGTACACCAGTACGATACTTGCAGAAGCTGTCCTGTACTCAAAAGTAGGTGAATACTGGCAATGTAACTGTACTGCACCCCCAGTAGGAGATGCAGGTAGTGTAGTTGTATTATACCTCAGTAGGGGGATAATGGCAGTGCAGCTGTACTGTATACGAGTAGGAGTGTACTGGCAGTGTAGCTGTACCGTACACCAGTGGTGGGACACTGGCAGTGTAGGTGTATTGTAGCCCAGTACGGAGATACTGGCTGTGTAGCCGAAGCTGTACTGTACCCCAGTAGGGTAATACAGGCACTGTAGCTGTACTGTACTCCAAAAGAGAGATGCTGGCAATGTAGTTGTACTGTACCTCAGTAGGGGGAAATGGCAGTGTAGCTGTAGCTGTACTGTACCTTAGTAGGGAGATACTGGTAGTGTAGTTGTACTGTACCCAGTAGGGAGATACTGGTAGTGTAGTTGTACTGTACCCAGTAGGGGGATACTGGCACTGCAGCTGTACTGTACACAGTAGGGGGATACTGGCAGTGTAGCTGTTTTGTACCCCAGTACAGGTATACTGAGAGTGTAGCTCTTGCTGTGCTGTACACCAGTATGGGGATGCTGGCAGTGTAGCTATACTGTACCTCTGTAGGGGATACTGGCAGTGTAGCTATAGTGTACCCCAGTAGGGGGATACTGGCAGTGTAGCTGTGTTGCATTCCAGTAGGGGGACACTGGCAGTGTAGCTATACTGACCCACGTAGGGGGATACTGGCAGTGTATCTGTAGCTGTACTGTATCCCTGTAGGTATACTGGCAGTGTAGCTGTACTGTACCCCAATTGAGGGATGCTAATAGTGTAGCTATAATGTACCTCAGTTGGGGAACACTGAGAGAGTAGCTGTAGCTATTTTTTACCCACGTAGGGGGATACTGGTTGTGTAGCTGTACTGTGCCCACGTAGAGGGATGCTGGCAGTGTAGCTGCACTGTACCAGAATAGATGGACACTGGCACTGTAGCTGTCCTATACTCCAGTGTGGGGATACTCAGTGTAGGTGTACTGTACCCCAAGAGGTGGATAAAGGCAGTGTAGCTGTACTGTACCTTAGTAGGGGGTGCTGGCAGCGTGCCTGTACTGTAGACCAGTAAAGGGATAATGGCAGTGTAGCTGTACTGTACCCCAGTAGGGGGATACTGTCAGTGTAGCTGTACTGTACCACAGTAGGGGGATGCTGGCAGCAGGGCTATACTGTAATCCAGTAGGGGGATACTGGCAATGTAGCTGTACTGTGCCACAGTAAGGGGATACTGGCAGTGTAGCTGTACTGTACCACAGTAGGGGGATACTGGCAGTGTAACTGTACTGTACCACAGTAGGGGGATACAGGCGGTTTAGCTGTAATGTACTCCTGTATAGAGATAGTGGCAATGTAGATGTACTTTGCCCCAGTAGGGGGATACTGGCAGTATAGCCGTAGATGTATCGTACCACAGTAGGTTCATACTGACAGTGTAGCTATACTGTATCCCAGTAGGAGGATACTGGCAGTGTAGCTGTACCTCAGTAGAGAGATACTGGCAGTGTAGCTGCACTGTACTTTAGTCGGGAGATGCTGGCAGTGTGGCTGTACTGTAACCCATTACGGGGATACTGGATGTGTAGCTGTACTGTAACCCATTATGGGGATACTAGCAGTGTAGCTGTACTATATCCCAGTTAGTGGATACTGGCAGCGTATCTGTACTGTACCCCAGTAGATGATACTGGCAGTGTAGGTGTAGCTGTACTCTACCACAGTTAGGGGATACTGGCGGGTAGCTAAACCGTATCCCAATAGGAAGATTCTGCAGGTGTAGCTGTATTATACCCCGGTAGGGATATACTGGCAGTGTAGCTGTGGCTGTACTATATCCCAGTTGGGGAATACTAGCAGTGTAGCTGCATCGTACCAGACTAGGGGGATACTGGCCGTGGAGCTGTACAGTACCCCAGTATGGGGATTCTGGCAGTGCAACTGTAACGTACCCCAGTATGGGGATTCTGGCAGTGCAGCTGTAAAGTACCCAGTATGGGGATTCTGGCAGTGCAGCTGTAAAGTACCCAGTGGGGATTCTGGCAGTGCAGCTGTAAAGTACCCAGTATGGGGATTCTGGCAGTGCAGCTGTAAAGTACCCAGTATGGGGATTCTGGCAGTGCAGCTGTAAAGTACCCAGTATGGGGATTCTGGCAGTGCAGCAGCTGTAAAGTACCCTAGTATGGGGATTCTGGCAGTGCAGCTGTAAAGTACCCCAGTATGGGGATTCTGGCAGTGCAGCTGTACTGTATCCCTGCAGGGGGATACTGTAGTGTAGCTGTATTTTATCCGAGTATGTGGATACTGCAGTGTAGCTGTACTGTATCCGAGTAGGGGGACACTGCAGTGTAGCTGTACTGTATCCGAGTAGGGGGATACTGGCAGTGTAGTTGTACTGTACCCAAGTAGGGATGGATTGATTGATTGATTGATTGATTGATTGATTGATTGATTGATTGATTGATTGATCTTTAACACGCAAGGATGAACATTTTAGGCCAAAGCCTAGTCTTACTATCTGCCCTGTCATGCATACATTATTTAAACACATATCTTCATACTGAAAATTCAACATAGCAACATTGTAATGT
>JADBJO010008267.1:45000-46602 GCA_016801955.1 Conus betulinus | reverse complement strand
CCTTGCTTGAGACGGTTATGGTTTTTATGCAGTGAGGAGCTTTATTGTATTACCAGAAACTAAGGAAAAAATTCATATTCTCACTTTCTGACCAGCTTTCATTTTCTTCCAACTTGTCAAATGGCCCTAATTTTTGTCAACTTTAACAGGCTGTAAGGTGTATTTGGGCAGTCTGCTGGCAGAGATGTAAGTAATAAAGTTACAGTACACAGAACCCCTGCTCATGTACTGTTTGTATTGAATGTACAATAGTTGGTAATAACACAATCCAGTAGATACTACCCATTTTGTAGAAAGAAACCTGAATCCTTTCCCTAGTCCTGGCCACAGACTTCTTTTGACTATTGCTGTTTGTGTGGTGGAGAGGGAGAAATTTCACTACCTTTTCTCTATGTTATACCAGTGTATGGAAACTCCATTTCTCTTCTGTTTGTTCTGCTGCTGATTGTTATCATATATATATATTTTTCACAGTCTGTTACCCCTGACGAAGGCGATTAAAGCCGAAAATTTGGGATATTTTAATCTTGTTTGTTTGGATTTTTATCTAATTTGACTGTTTATATATATATATATATATATATATATATATATATATATATATATATACAGAGAGTTTAAAAACCACAACAGATTTCAAAAATTTTCGGCTTTAATGCCTTCCTCAGTGGTGGTGATGCTCTCTCTCTCTCTCTCTCTCTCTCTCTCTCTCTCTCTCTCTCTCTATATATATATATATATATATATATATATATATATATATATATATATATATATATATAAATAGTACTAAAAACGCCTAATAAAATTTGTAAAGTGCTCAACCCCTTGGGGAGCAACATCTGTTAAAATAGTATGGTAAAAGGAAGTTTTAAAATCATCTTTACCATACTATTTCAACAGATATATATATATATATATATACATACATACATATATATATATATATATATATATATACATACATATATATATATATATATATATGTATATATACATATATATATATATATATATATATATATATATATATATATATATATATATTGAAGTGTTCGGGTTCATCCAATAGTGATAATCTTATTTCCTATGAATTGCCAATTGCAGGAATGAAGAAAGGAAGTGCTTTCGAAAATGAAACGGAAATGAATGCATTTTAAGTGTATAATGATGGAAATCAGAATTATAATGGTGATATGTAAAGAACGTTTTTCCTTAAAGTTTCTTTCTTTCATTCATTTTTTTTCTTTAAATCTGATTAATTGTGATTCATCACTTTGCAATAGAAATGTCAAAGCTATGTCTTGAACATTTATGTAGTATGTTTAGCTTATTCCTTTTTGATTCCTGTCTTTAGTATTTGTGCTTTGTTTTCCTGATGTTATTTTCTCACATGAATATCTCTGCTGTCCCCTTCTCTGGTGTGATGTCTTATGGCTTGTTGTATCATACAAGGAAGATATGCATGCTCCAACCTGTTTCTGTATAAGCTGAAGAGGTTTCAGTGTACGTATGATATGGTGTAAGCAAAAAAGAATTCCTATGTGTATATTTTCAGTGTGATGCATCTGTGTTCGAGTTTCATAAAAGACTTCAAGGGGT
>JADBJO010008267.1:30000-37500 GCA_016801955.1 Conus betulinus | reverse complement strand
GGTATCGACGGATGTCGCATGAAGTCTGCCTCAACCCATCAACGACCTGGACGTCCCCAGCAGTGACTTTGCTGCTTCAACTTTCTCCTCCATTTCCTTGTCCCTTTCTCATTATCCCTGTCATCTGTCTTGCTATATTCATTCACCTTACACTGAGCATGTTTCTAACCCTCTCTATCTTGAAATGTCCCACATCTCCATTTCGTTGTCCATCACAATCTCCATGTAAGTCTCCATCTAATTCCTATCTACATCTTTTTGATTCTCATCGCCATCTCCATAGGACTGTGTCTCACAAATTCTATCTCTCAGTCCCTTACCATCATTATCTTCTCCCAGACCATCACCATTTTCTTATACCTTACCATCTGCAGCACCATTTACAACACCATCCACACTTCCTTGGACCCTATCTCATCCACCTCCATCTACCTCATTAACTTCATCTCCTTCCGCCATCATTATTAATCTCCATCTTCTCATTCCTAACCCTGTCCATCTTCTCATTCCTAACGATGTCCATCTTCTCATTCCTAACCCTCTCCATCTTCTCATCCCTAACACCTCCATCTTCTCATTCCTACCCCTCTCCATCTTCTCATTCCTTACACCTCCATCTTCTCATTCCTAACACCTCCATCTTCTCATTCCTAACCCTCTCCATCTTCTAATTCCTAACCCTCTCCATCTTCTCTTTCCAAACCCTCTCCATCTTCCCATCCTTAACACCTCCATCTTCTCATTCCTAACTCTCTCCATCTTCTCTTTCCAAACCCTCTCCATCTTCTCATTCCTAACAATCTCCATCTTCTCATTCCTAACACTCTCCATCTTCTCATTACTAACCCTCTCCATCTTCTCATTCCTAACCTCTCCATCTTCTCATTCCTAACCATCTCCATCTTCTTGTCCTTCACTGTCTGCATCTCATTTTCCTCACCAGCTCCATTTCCTTGTGCCTCACCATCTCCATTTGCTGACCATCTCCTTGTTTTTCGCTGTGTCCATCAGCCTATCTCCGTCCCCGTGTCTCTTACCACATTCGTGTCTCTCAGCAATTCCATGCCTTCCTCCCCTAGTCCTTACCCACTTCCGTCTCCATGTCCCTCCCCATCTCCATCTGTTTACCATATCCAGTTCATGTCCTT
Organism: Conus betulinus; assembly: GCA_016801955.1. Taxonomy (NCBI): domain Eukaryota; kingdom Metazoa; phylum Mollusca; class Gastropoda; order Neogastropoda; family Conidae; genus Conus; species Conus betulinus. The sequence continues at coordinate 36,352 of JADBJO010008267.1, read as the reverse complement.
TAGTGTTTACATCTTCATCCATCTCCGTCCATCTCACGATCTCTGTCACCATGTTCCTCGCCGTCTTCATCTCTAACCAACCGTTAACCATCCCCACATCCCTTTCTGTCTCCATCTCACTGAGGGATTAGAGTTCCTCTTCAACGATGCTTTCCCTACTTTTGAAATGAAGTTGAAATAAGGAGGCATACTCTGAACTATCATTCCAGAATAGGGGGAAGGTGGAAAGGAGGGGCAGGGCGGGGGTTGGGGAGTAACATGTGTGTGTGTGTGTGTGTGTGTGTGTGTGTGTGTGTGTGTGTGTGTGTGTGTGTGTGTGTGTGTGTGTGTGTGTGTGTGTGTGCGCGCGCGCGCGCGCGCACGCGCGCGCACAGCTTATGTGTGTGTGTGTGTGTGTGTGTGTGTGTGTGTGCGCGTGTGTGTGTGTGTGTGTGTGTGTGCGCGCGCGCGCGCGCGCGCGCGCGCGCGCGCACAAGCTTATGTGTGTGTGTGTGTGTGTGTGTGTGTGTGTGTGTGTGTGTGTGTGTGTGTGTGTGTGTGTGTGTGTGTGTGTGTGTGTTTGTGCATGTATGTATGCATGTTTGTGAGCGCGCACGCGCGCGTCTGTGCGTGTGTGTATGTGCGTGTGTATGTGGGTGAACGTGTGTGTGTGTGTGTGTGTGTGTGTGTGTGTGTGTGTGTGTGTGTGTGTGTGTGTGTGTGTGTGTGTGTGTGTGTGTGTGTGTGTGTGCGTGCGTCCGTGAGTGTGTGTGTGTGTGTGTGTGTGTGTGTGTGTGTGTGTGTGTGTGTGTGTGTGTGTGTGTGTGTGTGTGTGTGTGTGTGTGTGCGTGCGTGTACGCGCGCGCGCGCGCGGATGTGTGTGTGTATGTGTGCGCGCACGCACGCGCATGTGTGTGTAAGTATGTCTGTGTGTATAAACAAAAACATTTCCTTGGAGTATTGTATTTCCAAAACCAGTTTCAACTACGGACTAACGACATTCATTGGAATGAAATAAGGCAGTAAAAATGCCATTTTGACCCCCTGAAACAATCTATGAAATATATGAAAAAGCAAATAACAATCCAATCAATCTGCAAACAAGCCCTGTAAAAAAAAAAGCGTAAAATACCACAGTCACACGGAGAAAAAAAAGAACTCGGAAAAACGAACTCAGAACGAGGTGAACTGCAAATATCCTGTTGATTCATCTGAAATGAGTGCTACTGCCTGATATATGCTCAATCAAGCTAATTTAAACAGTCCTGCAGATGAGTGGTTGGTAGTTCTGACTCCTTTCATCCAATCAACAGCAACGACAGCAACAACAACATAAACAACTAAACCAAATAGATAAATAAATAACAAGAATCACCCACTTCTCTCTTCTCTCTCTCTCTCTCTCTCTCTCTCTCTCTCTCTCTCTCTCTCTCTCTCTGCTCTCGCTCTCTCCCCCCCCCCCCCCCCCTCTCTCCTCTCTCTCTCTCTCTCATCCGCGTGTGGACTGGTCACTAGCTTACTAACTGACCTAAGAAATGTGAACCCAAGATAAAATGTTGAAGTGCAAACGCAGCCTCTGCACATCTTTAATCATTAGTTATCACAGAAGAAGATCATGTGTGTGTGTGTGTGTGTGTGTGTGTGTGTGTGTGTGTGTGTGTGTGTGTGTGTGTCATAATGCTTTCACTGGATACCAAAGAGCACAGTTACTACAGTGTTCATTTCCATTTTTTTTTCTTTAGTTAGCTCACTCAGGTAGATACAGGTTTTTGTTTCTTGTTTGGTGTTTAGGTCAGTGAAATGTGAATATGAATAATGTTGATAGAGCTGAAAGGGCTTAAGGTGAGTCATGTGCAACAGCTGTGAGAAAAGCGGTTGAAGGGGCAGCTCTTTCTCGGTCGGAGAAAATGGTTTGCCGCTCTTTGTAGCTGTTTTTATGTAGAGACAAAATGGCTTCTCTTGCACATGAGCTGTTTCATGTGAAATGTTTTAAAGGAGAGAATTATTTCAGAGATAACCAGCTGTTCAGGCATAAAAGCAGATGCTTTCCCCCTATGACACTAGCCCTAACCTTGCCAAAGCGTTTAATGTTAATGATCACACGCTGTTTATACAGTTTATCATATATGCCCTGAATTCATCATCATTTTTAAAACGCCAGTCTTCTCCTATGCTTCTCAAACATGGTGTTCCTCAAGGCGCTGTCCTAGGACCCATCCTTTTATCAATATATATCAATAACCTGCTTTAATTTCTAACAGCGCTTTGTGATGTATTGGGAGAAGACAGTTTGGTTCTTGCGTGTGATTCCAAAGTAGAAAAAGTATCAAAGTCAAACGTGTAATGAAAGATACAATTGGAAATTATGTCATGGTATTGATTGAAATGCATAAAAAGCAGTTTCCTTTTTGTTAACATATATGGCCCTAACAGAGATGATCCTGGGTTTTATCATACACTGAAAGAAAAGAGATGGGTTTAATACTGAAAATATAATACTAGCAGGTGACCAGCCGCCGTGGCGAAGTGGTTAGCGTCGCGGACTCCCGGCTGGGAGGTCGTGGGTTCGAATCCCATCAGAGTCATGTGGGTTTTTCTGCCCCGACCGGCTCTTACCCAGAGTTGAGTTTGCTGCGGACTCAGTTGGGAAGACTGGGACCACACAGTCGAGTTTCATCCACTTAATGGATGCGTTTCTGAGAGTGTTGCTCAAATTTCCTGACCAACACTGCAGGTGCCTGTATCTCTCGGGCCTGGTTGACGCTGGGATATATTATGAAAGGAAGCGTAGAGTATAGCCCTGTCATGTAGTCTCAGACCGAAATGGAAATCCGTAGCATCATCTTAATCATCCTCATTCTCATCGATCAGCATTAAAATAAAAAAAAAAAAAAAATCTCAGGTTCCGAGGCCCTTCATGCCCTGCTCCCATGGTGACCCCAGTTTCGATGTCCTCTCCACGTCTGTGGCCTTGGTTTAGTTCCGTCGGGGTCACTGGTATCGGCGAGTCAATGGGAGCTGTCGTTGGACGGGACGTGGTGGCGCCCTCCGGAGGGAGAGCACTCACGCCGGCTCCGCGACTAAGCAATTATTGTCGTCAGTAGGGGGCTTAGTAGGTGGTGTCCTGCGTATGTATGAACAGGCGCCACTGAACACCACCGAAGTGACTCGGCAGCAGTGCAGTGTCTCCTCCGGTGGGCTGCCTCATGACGACTTGACATTGACTGCTCCTTGTGGATTGCCGGGGCTGCGGCGGGATCAGCCAGGCTGTGGCTGTGGACGAGGTGTCGGAATGAGCGGCGTGGGGTGCACTGCCTCTGAGGTGGCGCAGAAGTTGGGACAGCAAAAAAAAAAAAAAAAAAAAAAATAGCAGGTGATTTTAATCTAGTTCTTGATCCTTCTCGAGACTATTGTAATTACAAACATACTAATAACCCTAAAGCAAAAGAGACTGTCGAAAACATTATCGATAATTTAGATTTAAACGATATTTGGCGTCAGTTAAGTCCTGATTGTCTCCGTTACACGTGGAGAAGAACCAATCCTTTTCAACAGGCGAGGTTAGATTTTTTTTTTATTTCAGATTCTGTGATTTCATTTGTAGATGACGCTGATATCGAATGCGGATATAGAACAGATCATTCCGCTGTACTTCTTAAACTGAAATTCAATGACAGTGTAAAGCATAATACCTTTTGGAAGTTCAATTCATCTCTTTTAAAAGATAAAGCATATGTAGATGAAATAAATGATGAAATTAAAACATTAAAGAAGAATATGCAGTAAACATAAATGAAAGCATTTTGCGAGATGAAGACTTACAATTTTCTATTTGTGACGACATTTTTCTCGATTTTTTATTGATGAAAATATGATCAAAAACAATCTGTTATGCTATGATGAAAAAGAAGAAAAAAACTATGGAAAAAGAAAAACAGTTAGAGCAAGACATTTGCAGATTAGAAAAACTTGAGAAAAAGAATGAGGATGATGTTAGAAAAATGAATATATGAAAAAAGAATAGCTGAAAGAAATTAGAGAAAAACAAATAGAAGGAGTAGTATTATTAGATCACGAGCTAGATGGATAGCGGAAGGGGAGAAAAAGTTAGTAGTTATTTTTGCGGTTTTAGAAAAGCAGCATTTTGTCTGTAAGAATATGGCTAAGATCATCGATGAACAAGGTAACATTTTAAGAAATCAAAAGGATATCTTTCAAGAGGTGCAGAAGTTTTACCAGTCACTCTATACAGAAGACAATGTCCAGGATTGAAATAAATAACTTAGTGAATAGCATCCCTTGTCTAGATGAAACAGAAGCAAACGATTTAGAGGGAGAGATTACTTTAGAGGAAGCAACGTATGTCCTGAAGAACATGAGTAATAATAAAAGTCCAGGCTCTGACGGTTTCACCACAGAATTTTTCAAGGTTTTCTGGACTAAGATTGGTATATTCGTTGTCAGAGCTTTAAACGCAAGTTTTAGAAAAGAGGAATTGACCAGTGTACAAAAAGAAGGAATTATTACATCTATTCCCAAAGGCGATAAACCAAGACAATACTTAAAAAATTGGAGACCAATTTCACTTTTAAATGTCGTATATAAAATTGGATCGTCCTGCATAGCAAATTGGACTAAATCAGTACTACCAAACATTATCAACCAAGACCCAAACAGGGTTTATTAAAAACAGATATATTGGTGATAATTTACGTCTCATTTATGATACTATTGCTTATTTGGATGACTATAACTTACCTGGGTTGTTATTAAACATAGATTTCGAAAAAGCTTTTGATTCGGTAAATTGCGAATTTACGTTTTAAAGCACTAGATGTTTTTGGTTTTAAAAATGATATATGCAAATGGATAAGGACTTTTTATAAAAACATTAAGTCGTGTGTCATTGTAAATGGTCAGGTCTCAAACTGGTTTAACGTAAAAAGAGGTTGTAGACAAGGGGACCCAATTTCTCCCTATTTGTTTGTGTTATGTGTAGAAATACTAGCAATAATGGTCAGGGAAAATCTTGATATCCAAGGAATTACAATTAATGATGTAGAACACAAACTGTCACAGTACGCCGATGATACAGAGTTCCTGCTTGCAGGAGATCGTAAGTCTTTTGAAACATGTATTGTTGTTCTATATAGATTTGGCTTGGTCTCAGGTCTTCGTATGAATTTTGGGTAAGTCAAGTGTAATATGGCTGGGAAGTAGAAAAAAAAAAACTGTAAAACCCGATATTTAGAGCATTTAGACTTTGATTGGAATCCATCCAAATTTCGAATACTGGTGTATGGTTTTACGAATGATTTGAAAGATTGTTTAAATATTAATTATTCAGAAAGACTAGCCGATGTTAAGTTCTTATTTAAGATATGGTAAAACGCCAGATAACGCCTCTTGGCAGAGTTGCAATTTTAAAATCCATAATTCTGTCAAAACTGACTCATCTGTGGTTACTTCTGCCAAATCCTCCTGATGTCTTTTTTTTCAACTTGTCAACAAGTATGTTATCAATTTGTCTGGAATAAAAAAAACCGGACAAAATCGGTCGGAAAATAGCTCACAAAAAGTGTTAAAAATGGTGGTATTGGCCTTCCTGACTTAAGAACATTCGTCACATCTCTTAAATTATCTTGGATTCGCAGGGCTGAAAAATCGGCCCATAAATGGAAAGACATTTTACTTGCTAATTTCCCTAAGTTTCCAATTTGAACAAATATGGTCCAGAATTAGTTTCAAAATTTACTTCATATAACCTTTTTTGGAAGGACGTCTTTGATGCTTATAGAACTTTTTTTTTTTTTTTACAAATGTACACCAAAAACCTCTGCTGAATTTCTTGCTGAGCCATTTTGCTGCAACAACCGAATTCAAATAGGAAACAAATGTATTGTGTCTAAAAAATACTGGATAACAAAGACGTTTTCCATCTTGCTCAGTTTTTTTTTTGAAAATGGAAATTTTCTGTCTCATAGATGTTTTAGGGAAAAGTATAATCTAAACATTAATTTTTCTTACTTTTGCTGGCTATAGGTCAGCTATAACTGACTACATAAGAAAATCTAATATTGTTGTTGAAAACAATAAATGTATTAACGTAACACTCTCATTTAAGAAATTGTTGCTATTCATAAAGGCTCTAGATTATACTATGATATTATGATTGATAATAATTATGAGCGAAATGTTGTGACAAATGGGATCAGAAAATGTCGGTTCGTCATAACTGGAAATTATGTTTCTTGAATGTACATAAAGTTAAAGACATAAAATTGAAATGGTTTCAGCTGAGAATATTGCATAGGTGTCTAGGTACTAATGTATTTTTTAAAAGAATGGGAGTGGCTGATAATGATAAATGTAG
>JADBJO010008267.1:7500-25000 GCA_016801955.1 Conus betulinus | reverse complement strand
AAGGAATGAAAACTTTATCCAAAATCTTGTCCCCTTTTTTCAAGTAATACAACACAAAACTCATGAATAACGACAGTTTGATGGGGTCAAAGTCTACAGGATCAAAGTCTACAGGGCCAAAGTCCATGGGTTAAAGTCTACGGGGCCAAAAGTCTACAGGCCCAAAGATAGATTCACATTAGTGGACAAAACAAAAACAAACGCCGAAAAGAAAAGAGAAAAAGCAGAGAGGATCAGATAGAGGGAGGGGCAGAGAGGGGGAAAAAGAAAGAGAGAGAGAGGATGTGGCACCCGACTATGGCGATCTGATCCCTACGGGAGAGCCGCAAGATTTACAGAGGGAAAACTGTTGTGACAATAAAGCAGTAAAATGATGATGCAAGCTGAGTGCCAACCAATCCTGCCCAGTGTAGTCCAGTCCCGTGCTAACCCTTATAATCCAACCCAGTCCAAGACAGAAAAGGCACTGGCCTCACCTGTACAAAGTTGTACCAAGTCTGTGCTGAGACAATGGCTGGGTGGCTCCAGGCAGCGGTCAGAGAGATTGAGAGAGAGCAGGAGACACGTCGTGCTGCAGGTGAGTCGGGATCTGATCTGACGAAAGGTTGCGCCCGGTGACAGGTGTTCTCTGTTATATACCTCAGCAGCTAAAGCACACAGTGTGGAGAGAGAGAGAGAGAGAGAGAGAGAGAGAGAGAGCTTGCGATGGCAAGTAGGTATCAACTGCCACATCTTATTTGAGGATATGTGGATATTTTCTTTAAACAGCTGCATTACAGACAGACACACACGCACACACACACACACACACACACGCACGCACGCACGCACGCACGCGTGCGCACACACACACACACACAGATTCATTCTCTCTCTCTCTCTCTCTCTCTCTCTCTCTCTCTCTCTCTCTCTCTCTCTCATCTTCCCTTTGCAGCCTTTCCCAGCTGTGTGCCTTGAAGATCAGTCTTCTCTAAACCTGAATGTTGAATGATGATATCAAATGATGTGGTCAAAGAGAAGCGTTTGAGTAATGACTGTGGTGTGACTTGGTACGTTGATGTGTGCAGATGACAAGAGGGGTTGGTTACTTAGATTTCATCTTTTACCACTTTACTGATGAATATAAAGTGTATTGTTTAGCCTGTATGCGCACTTGCGGGCACGCAAGTATATAAGTGTGCGTGCGTGCGTGCATGCATGTGTGTGTGCGTGTGTGTGCGCGCGCGCGTTTGTGCGTGCGTGCGTGGATGTGTGTGTGTGTGTGTGTGTGTGTGTGTGTGTGTGTGTGTGTGTGTGTGTGTGTGTGTGTGCGTGTGTGTGTGTGTGTGTGTGTGTGTGTGTGTGTGTGTGTGTGTGTGTGTGTGTGTGTGTTGAGTAGGCCAGTGATGATTAAATGTTATAGGACCAAGATTTCTTTTAAGAAAAACGTTTTATTTCTGCACTGTTTTAGATCACATAGAACTGAAGGGCGGGGAGTTACTTCAAATTACATCTTTCAATTTTCACAGGACTTGCTTGCCAGTTGTTTGGAAACACTAACGATATACTTTTTGTGTGTGGGATTTGTAGTTTAGTGCTATTTAACGATTAATGATAATATTTCGTCATGCTGATCAACTTGATGTAGCGAGCCAGTGTCGAAGGCAGAAAAAAAGAACGAATAATGAAATAGACATCACGTGCAAGCAGGCAACTGAGCCAGGCATGAGAAGGGTAACAGGTGCACGCGTCTTGTGATAGCTTGACTGTTTCCTCTTATTGTAGCTACCTGTAGTTAGTGGACTATGCAGACTATTAATCAGCATCGTCTGGTAAAGATTGTAGTCAAGCCGGTGAAAAAAAAATGAGCAGGACAAAGACTTTTTAGGGTCCAAAGTCAGACTCATTCAAATAGGACGATGTAAACGCCATGGCTATCAAGGCTGTGACTGAAGATTGAAACAAAAATTCAGTATCAAACTTTCACGGTATGTTGATATTATTAATTCACATTACATTAGAAACATGTACACTAAATTTCGCTTGGAACAACAGATCTGAACTGAAAGCGATGTAGATACAAATCAGAAAAATATCGACATGTTACAATGTCCGTTTTGTCTTGTCTCTCAAGAAGATGAAACCCCCTGCCCCCCCCCCCCCCCACCCCCACCCCCCCCCCCTTTTTTTTTTGTTCTTCTGCCCTATCAATCTACAAAAAAAAACATCCATCAGATTTCCATTGTTGTCTTACAAAACGCAACAGTTATCCATTCTCAATGCCACTAATCCATCATCATCAGTTAATCTTGCTAAGTTTATTTTCTATGCCTTCAAATTCCACAGCAGCATGCTGGATCACCCACACATTTCATGTGCGACTGTGAATAAATTCATTGTCTGAGTGTTGTCACATATTTTTTTGTGGACCGCTGCCCTGTTTTTTTTTTTTTTCTCACTTTTTTTTTTATTCACAAGATGAACAATAACATTATATATACATTTCCAGAAAGAAAATTGAATGGTATCAACAACAAGTTTCATATATCATACTTTTTTCAAATGTATTCATCAAGGTTTTTTTTACATGAATGACAAACAAAACTACACATGTGGCAAAAAGAGATAGAGATAGACAGACAGACTGACAGACAGACAGACAGACAGACAGACAAGATAAGCCAAACAGAGATATGCAGACAACTAAATGTAGTGCAAACTTGAGATAAACTTAGGTTGTGCAGATACTTCAGTCAAAAGGACATAGGCCGCCCAAGAAACCATGAATGTTTCATAATTCAACTCAATTGTTGAAATATACTTTTCAATCTCATATCGTTTTTTGAGGTATCCACAAAAGGCACGGATGGTTGGCACTACACTTGTCATCTTACAATGGTATATATACAGTTTTGCTAATAGAATAATCAAATCTAAAACATGGTCAGTTTTTACATCTCTTTCACATCCAAAAATAGCCAGATGTTCGCTAAAGCGAAATAAGTGAGCCAGAAAACAATTTTGAACAAGAGTGGTTTGGAAATCCATCCATCCAGAACGAGTGTACAAAATGACAATGCCAAAAAATGTCTTGAAAGTTTTTTTTCTACGTTGCAAAATGAGCACCTATCATTCCTATTTATGTTCATGTTAAACAGTACACTGTTCGTTCCTAGAATTCTGTGCACTAAACCTTATCTGCAGCCAATTTAATTTGATGTCCTTTATCTTCCTAATTTTCTTGAAAATGGTGTTCCATTGTATGTTTCGATATATCCTTCTATCCCACTTTTCACAGCAGTTTGGCAATGTGTTGTTTTTCCCCAGTAGATCATAAAATGGTCTTGCACCTTTTGGAATAGACTGTATTATCCTGAAAGCTTTACTCGAGTCATAAATCAAAAGATTATTATTTGGCATGGCTATTCCACTACTTTGAATATATGCTCTAACAGCATTTACCATTCCCCTATAAACAATGAAGTAAGCCTGAATATCATATTTGACACAAAACGTATCAAAAGACAGAAATCCTCCATCTTCATCTAGTAAATTAGCAACTTAATAAACCCTTTGTCAATCCAGTTCTGATAAAATGGAGACTCTCTGGCTATCAGGATACTGGAATTACAAAAAAAAATGGGTTCAGAGATCAATTCTTCAGGGTTTTTAATTCAACGCATTTTCCTATTTCTTCATATGATTTATAGACAATTAACCAAAAGGCATTCTTATTGCTGGAATGTATCATGTAAGTGCCTGTCTATCTATGAACCTGTTTTGTGCAATATATTGTTTCATGATACATGCCCATTTGTGCTTACTAGTGTGCAATCTTCTGATCCAAGCAACTTTTAATGCATCTACATAATTTCGAACATTTGGGATTCCAATACCACCTTGATCAGTACTTTTATACGAAATATTTCTGTTTATCTTGTCATTCTTCTCATTCCAAACAAATTGATAAATGCTTTGTTGTATCAAATTCAAAATTTTGTCTGGTGGATTTTCGCAAGAGCATCCAAAGAAAACTATTTTAGACAAAAATGAGAGATTTAAGAATAGCTGTTTGTCCAAGTGGTATCAACTGTCTTTTAAGCCACACTTATATAAAATTTTAATTTCCTTAAATCTATGTTCGAAGTTAATTCTTCCACTATCTTTTAAATCATTGGTGAACCAAATACCAAGTATTTTGAATCACAATGGATTCCATTCCATGTGCAAATGGGGCATGTATTTTACCCGTGAATTTTTTCTACCACCCAGCCAAACTGCGATGCTTTTTTTTTTACAATTCAGTTTTAACCCGGACACACTTCCAAAACACATTAACAATTCTCATTGATTCTTCAAATGATTCCCTATCACCCTCTTGTATTTCTTCAGTATCGTCAGCATATTGGGATATCTTAATTTCAACTCCTCCAGTATTTACCTTTACACCTTTAATAATATCATTCTTTCTGATCATGGCAGCTAGAATTTCAACGCGGATTATGAACAGGTATGGTAAGATTGGGTCTCCCTGTCTACATCCCCTTTGCACATAGAACCATGGTGTTAATCTTCCATTTACTGTAACAGTTGATTTGATATCTTTTGTAAAGGTTTTTATCCATTGACAGAAATCAGGACCAAAGCCAAATTCGTCCAGTACTTTCCACATAAACAAAACAACTGAGTGAATCAAAAGCCTTCTCAGAATCTAGAGAAATCTAGAGGTCTTTTGTTTGTCTGAACATAATCAATCAGATCATATATTAAACATATGTTATCTCCAATATATCTGTTTTTATGAATCCAGTCTGGTCTCCATCTATGATTGATGGAAGAATTAATTTCAGCCCATTTGCAATATATGCATAAACAACATTAAGCAAAGAGATGGGCCTCCAGTTTCCAATAAACTGACGTGGTTTATCTCTCTTAGGAATACAGATTATTACCCCTTCTTTTTGTGTGGAAGACAATTCCCCTTTTCTAAATCCTTCATTTAGTGACCTTACAACACAACCCCAAGATAACGCTAAAAATTTATGAAAAATTCCACTGTAAATCCATCGCTTCCTGGACTTTTATTCTTTTTCATGTTTTTGAGTGCAAACCCAGCCTCTGTCAATGAAATTTCGCCTTCTAAGGAGTACGTCCTGCTCTTCCCCAGACAAACGTGGTAGTTCGGCAACCAAATTCCTGATTTCTATATCTTCAACGTTTTTTTTTTTTCAGTGTACAATGTTTTGTAAAATGAGTTGATTTAATTTGCTATTTCTTTTTCATCTTTTATCATGTACCATTTTTTTTTATCTATCTCTGTGATTCTTTTCACTCACAAAATTCCTCTTTTCTAAAGAACAAAATTAGTTTGCGATTTTCTCGCCCTCAGCTATCCATCTTGTCTGGGAGCAAAGCAAGACTCCCTCCACTTGTTTCTCCCTTAGAGATACCAGTTCTGCTTTACTATTTTCTAAGTAATTTTTCTCTTTTTCAGTTAACATAGTTTTTTTTTGTCCAGTCGCTTTATCTGTTCTTCTAGCTTTTTTTTTTCCTGTTCTGTATGTTGTTTTTTTTTTTTTTTTTTCATTTTCCTGTTGCAAATGCTATTGTTTTCGCTCTTATTTTCAAAAGCATAGTGTCAACAAGCAGTTGGTCACTAATACTAAACTGTATTTCGTCTTTTGGTATCTGATTTATATTTTCACGAGAATAGGAGAATAAGGCATACTCTTCTAAAACCTGTTTATTTCATTGTGAACTTCTTCCACATACATTTTGTCTTTTAACAGAGAACTATTAAATTTTCAGAGTCTGGCTGTGCTCTCTTCCTTTCTCGACCCAAGGACTAACGTGATGATAGAATGGTCAGTTCTATATCCTGGAATCATGTCGGTGTGAAATGAGTTATTATACAATGATTCTGACACTAGAAAAAAGTCTAATCTACTCTGCTGTATGGGATTGCTCCTTCTCCACGTATATCTTCTCGTATCTGGATTCATTTCACGCCATACATACCTTGATTCCAAATTCATCATCATTCTCTTTGACCTGTTCTTGTGCCCTGACATTATTATGGTGCCTATAGTTACAATAATCCATATCAAAATCCATAACTAGATTCCAGTCCCCACCTATTATTAGCAAAAAAAAATTGAAATTCTTTTCTTTCATACGTTCTTCAAGATTTGCATAAAAATCTGGGTCATCTCTATTCGGTCCATATATACTTACAATCGCAAATTTCTTTTTTTTCAATGATGACTGAAAGAAGTATGTATCCTCCATTTTCGCCTTTACAAATGTTCTGAACTTTGAACTCAAAATTGTTGTTAAGCAATATAGCTGTTCCCCTAGAATTTGAGGTGTGAGGAGCAAAAAAAAGCAGAAAAACCCCATTCAACAGTTAAATATTTTTTAAGCTTTGGATCCATGTGAATATCTTGCAAAAGATAGATTGAATAAGATTTTGATCGCAAATAGTGAAACCCATCCCTACGTTTTTTTTTTTGTTTTTTTGTTTGTTTTTTGATTTGCTAGGCCCTGACAGTTCATGGACAACAGTTTTAATTCCTCACTATCAACCATTATTGCTTTCAAGTGAGGACTGGTGTCAGACAAGGTTGCCTGCTTTCACCATTTTTTATTTCTACTGACAATCGACTGGATCATGAAGACCTCCACAGCTCAGAGAAGACACGGGATCCAGTGGACACCCTGGATGCAGCTTGACACCTGGCTTTACTTTCGCACACTCAACATCAGATGCAACAGAAGACAAGCAATGTAGCAACCACATCAGCACAAGTAGGGCTCAACATCTATAAAGGCAAAAGCAAGATTCTCAAGACCAACACTGTCAGCACCAACTCGATCATGCTCGACAGTGAGACTCTGGAGGAAGTAGAAGCCTTTACCTACCTGGGCAGTGTCATCGACAAGCAGGGGGGCACAGACGCCGACGTCAGAGCGAGGATCGGAAAGGCCAGGGCAACGATTGTACAGCTACGGAACATCTGGAGCTCCAAGGAACTGTCAGTCAACACCAAAGTCAAGCTCTTCAACACCAACATCAAAGCAGTTCTATTGTATGGAGCGCAAACCTGCCTGTGCAAGATTCTCCGCATCCGATGGCCAGACACCATCAACAACAATGAGCTCTGGGAAAGAACAAACCAGCTGCCCATAGAACAGAAAATCAAGAAACGACGTTGGGGCTGGATTGGACATATGCTGCAGAAGCCTGCAAGCAACATCACCAGACAAGCCTTAACATGGAACCCCCAAGGAAAACCAAAAAGAGGTCGGCCAAGGATTACCTGGTGCAGGGACCTGGAAGTAGACACCAGGAACATGGGGATGACTTGGAACCAACTGGAGAAAAGAGCCCAGGACAGAGATGCCTGGAGGTCCATGATTGGCAGCCTGTACCCCAGGAGGGGTAATAGGCGATGATGATGATGATGATGATGATCAACCATTATTAAGGTGAAATTGTTTTTCATAATCGTTGCATATTCGCATGGCTTTCCTAGAAATTTTCGATATGAACATTCTCAGACAATCTCTGTGCCTTAAGTTCAAAATAAAACAAACATGTATTTTTTGCATGACCTCATCTGTTTCACACACATTCTGCACAAACCTTAGGCACATTTCAAACCATGAAGAACCATTCAAAGCATAAAAGGTCTAAGAACAAACAAAAAACAGGAAACAAAAATAAAAACACACAACATGCAACATGAAAAACGTGTGCATAGCACGTGTGGTCTTTACTTGACCGCTAATCATGAAAAAGGGAAAAGCCCAAACTTCTTTTTTTCACACAAAATTTAGGTTAACTCTTTCATGAAGACAGATTAAATGATAATAGTTATCGAAAATATAAGAATTAACGACAAGAAGTCCACAATAACAGTATAAAAAAAAATCCTTCTCATCATTCTCATAACTGGTATACAATGCTTTGAGTTCACATCTTACTACGGAATGAAAAAAAAGATCAATCCTAACCTTTCAAAGTTGGAAAATCACCTCATATAGCTCCCCCCCCCCCCCCAACCCAACCCCCCTCCCCCAATAGAGAGAGAGAGAGAGAGAGAGAGAGAGAGAGAGAGAGAGAGAGAGAGAGAGATGTTTTCTGTTGTATTGTGTGTAAAACGACGTCACTGAACTTGTGTGAGCACACAGTGTTTGGACAATAAACCATCTGAAGTCTCAACTCTCTCTCTCTCTCTCTCTCTCTCTCTCTCTCTCTCTCTCTCTCTCTTCTGTTTTTTTCTCTTTCTTTTCTCCTACTTTTTTTAACTTGTATCATTGGCATATGAAAGCCTACACAGAACAGTCTCCAACCCTCCAAACCCACCTGTCACCGCGTTCAGCCCGCTCGTTGCCTGGTCCTCACTCTCCGCCTTTGTGTGCTGAGGGGACCCGGACAGGTGGTAACGCGAGGGGGGGAGAATGGGGTGGAGGTCGGGGAGAGGTAAGGGAGGATGGAGAGAGAGTTGAAGGTTAGAAGGGTCTTATATATTTTTCTGCATTTTATAACTCTGACGAGGTTTGTTGTTGTTTTTATTTATTTAACATTTTCAGATAGTCCCTAGAAGGTTTTTGTTTCAGACTAAGGCAAGAGTAGGCAGGAGTTGGGAGTGAGGGGTGAAAGGGGGGAACAGGACGAGAGGGGAGATCCCTGTCCCCTAACCCACAGCCCCCCCCCCCCCATTTTCCCTCACACTGCCACCATCATCTTTATTCTGACCCAGACGTGC
Source organism: Conus betulinus (assembly GCA_016801955.1). NCBI lineage: Eukaryota > Metazoa > Mollusca > Gastropoda > Neogastropoda > Conidae > Conus > Conus betulinus. The sequence continues at coordinate 16,250 of JADBJO010008267.1, read as the reverse complement.
TGTTTTTTCGTTGCCAACCATATATTAGTGTGCATGTGTGTGTATGTGTGTGTGTGTGCGCGCGCGCGCGCGTTTTGTGTGTGTGCGGTGTGTGTGTGTGTGTGTGTGTGTGTGTGTGTGTTTGTGTGTGTGTGTGTGTGTGTGTGTGTGTGTGTTGTGCGTTGATGTTGGTTAGCGTGCTGCTTTCGTGATACCTTCCCTTAACATTGAAAAAAAGATTTCATATCACGAAGGTTGTTCTATTTTCACTGCCGATTATTTGCTCTTATGAAAGCTATTGATTTCATTCTTTTGATATGCAGTCTTACCAGAAAGAATACTGATTTTTGTCAGATTCCAAGTCTGCTTTAACGGCTTTACACCGTCAAAATACATCGAGTCGACCTGATCTCATCAGTGAAATTTTATTTTCAATTCACCAGTTAATGAAGCGAGGTTCTAAAAATAACATTATTATGGGTACGGGTCAACTAGGTTTTTTAAAACCATCTCCTTTGTGTGTCTGTGGTCAAAACCTTAATGTATCTCATTTTTTACTTGAATGTTCCATAACAAAAGCGTATTTTCAATGTCTTCATGATAAAATTTTGTCTAAAAATCTACCTTTAAACATTGCATAGTGTGTTTTGTCCCAACCCAGAAAATGGGTGGAATCTAGCCAATTTGGCTGTAAATCTGATCAAGTCTCATCCACTTGGCAGATATTTCTAACGGATTTCTTTTTTTGTTTGTTTCTTTTTTGGTTTAGTGGTCTGATGTACACGTAGAGCAAAAAGAATTTGTTACATGACATAGCTGTCCGACTCTCACGTGTACTAGGTCGCATTATTCAGAGAGAGAGAGAGAGAGAGATGAGATAGGAGTTTGATCAATGAGTGAATCTCTGGCGAGTTGCTCGCATCCACGTGAGTAGGGAGAACGCGGGCAGCGTGACTGTTGTGCGTGTGTGTGGATGTCCAGCAAGGCGAAGGAGAATTGGCTGCTGCGGGTGGTGTCGTGGCCGTGTTAGGGGGCGCCCGTTTTTATTTATGTACTTTTTTTTTCTTGGGCTTCCTCTGAGATGAGGAGAAAACCTGTACTAGCTATCGCCACGCTTCACAGAAAAAAGTGACGACTCAAGTTTCCGAAGCCCAGCCGGTTTTTTGGTTGCTGGCAGGGTGTTTCAGTGATTTTTTCAGTGTCACCCGAGGGCGTAGTCAAGGTCAGACCCTTAAAACAGTAAAGGTCACCCATACCGCCGATGACAGCCTGGCACAATTTAATTAGCATACCTAGCCGCTGTCTCACACGGGCCGGACCGTTTACAGCAGCCAGGGCCGTCATCTTATGGCTCCATCANCATGGTTTGAAATGTGCCTAAGGTTTGTGCAGAATGTGTGTGAAACAGATGAGGTCATGCAAAAAATACATTGTTTGTTTATTTTGAACTTAAGGCACAGAAATTGTCTGAGAATGTTCATATCGAAAATTTCTAGGAAAGCCATGCGAATATGCAACGATTATGAAAAACAATTTCACCTTAATAATGGTTGATCATCATCATCATCATCATCATCATCGCCTATTACCCCTCCTGGGGTACAGGCTGCCAATCATGGACCTCCAGGCATCTCTGTCCTGGGCTCTTTTCTCCAGTTGGTTCCAAGTCATCCCCATGTTCCTGGTGTCTACTTCCAGGTCCCTGCACCAGGTAATCCTTGGCCGACCTCTTTTTGGTTTTCCTTGGGGGTTCCATGTTAAGGCTTGTCTGGTGATGTTGCTTGCAGGCTTCTGCAGCATATGTCCAATCCAGCCCCAACGTCGTTTCTTGATTTTCTGTTCTATGGGCAGCTGGTTTGTTCTTTCCCAGAGCTCATTGTTGTTGATGGTGTCTGGCCATCGGATGCGGAGAATCTTGCACAGGCAGGTTTGCGCTCCATACAATAGAACTGCTTTGATGTTGGTGTTGAAGAGCTTGACTTTGGTGTTGACTGACAGTTCCTGGAGCTCCAGATGTTCCGTAGCTGTACAATCGTTGCCCTGGCCTTTCCGATCCTCGCTCTGACGTCGGCGTCTGTGCCCCCCTGCTTGTCGATGACACTGCCCAGGTAGGTAAAGGCTTCTACTTCCTCCAGAGTCTCACTGTCGAGCATGATCGAGTTGGTGCTGACAGTGTTGGTCTTGAGAATCTTGCTTTTGCCTTTAGATGTTGAGCCCTACTTGTGCTGATGTGGTTGCTACATTGCTTGTCTTCTGTTGCATCTGATGTTGAGTGTGCGAAAGTAAAGCCAGGTGTCAAGCTGCATCCAGGGTGTCCACTGATCCCGTGTCTTCTCTGAGCTGTGGAGGTCTTCATGATCCAGTCGATTGTCAGTAGAAATAAAAAATGGTGTGAAAGCAGGCAACCTTGTCTGACACCAGTCCTCACTTTGAAAGCAATAATGGTTGATAGTGAGGAATTAAAACTGTTGTCCATGAACTGTCAGGGCCTAGCAAATCAAAAACAAACAAACAAACAAACAAACAAAAAACGTAGGGATGGGTTTCACTATTTGCGATCAAAATCTTATTCAATCTATCTTTTGCAAGATATTCACATGGATCCAAAGCTTAAAAAATATTTAACTGTTGAATGGGGTTTTTCTGCTTTTTTTTCCTCACACCTCAAATTCTAGGGGAACAGCTATATTGCTTAACATATAATTTTGAGTTCAAAGTTCAGAACATTTGTAAAGGCGAAAATGGAGGATACATACATACTTCTTTCAGTCATCATTGAAAAAAAAAAAATTTGCGATTGTAAGTATATATGGACCGAATAGAGATGACCCAGATTTTTATGCAAATCTTGAAGAAACGTATGAAAGAAAAGAATTTCAATTTTTTGCTAATAATAGGTGGGGACTGGAATCTAGTTATGGATTTTGATATGGATTATTGTAACTATAGGCACCATAATAATGTCAGGGCACAAGAACAGGTCAAGAGAATGATGATGAAATTTGAATCAAGGTATGTATGGCGTGAAATGAATCCAGATACGAGAAGATATACGTGGAGAAGGAGCAATCCCATACAGCAGAGTAGATTAGACTTTTTTCTAGTGTCAGAATCATTGTATAATAACTCATTTCACACCGACATGATTCCAGGATATAGAACTGACCATTCTATCATCACGTTAGTCCTTGGGTCGAGAAAGGAAGAGAGAGCACAGCCAGACTCTGAAAATTTAATAGTTCTCTGTTAAAAGACAAAATGTATGTGGAAGAAGTTCACAATGAAATAAAACAGGTTTTAGAAGAGTATGCCTTATTCTCCTATTCTCGTGAAAATATAAATCAGATACCAAAAGACGAATTACAGTTTAGTATTAGTGACCAACTGCTTGTTGACACTATGCTTTTGAAAATAAGAGCGAAAACAATAGCATTTGCAACAGGAAAATGAAAAAAAAAAACAAACATACAGAACAGGAAAAAAAAAGCTAGAAGAACAGATAAAGCGACTGGACAAAAAAAACTATGTTAACTGAAAAAGAGAAAAATTACTTAGAAAATAGTAAAGCAGAACTGGTATCTCTAAGGGAGAAACAAGTGGAGGGAGTCTTGCTTTGCTCCCAGACAAGATGGATAGCTGAGGGCGAGAAAATCGCAAACTAATTTTGTTCTTTTTAGAAAAGAGGAATTTTGTGAGTAAAAGAATCACAGAGATAGATAAAAAAAATGGTACAATGATAAAAGATGAAAAAGAAATAGCAAATTAAATCAACTCATTTTACAAAATTGTACATTGTACAAAAAAAAAAACGTTTGAAGATATAGAAATCAGGAATTTGGTTGCCGAACTACCACGTTTGTCTGGGGAAGAGCAGGACGTACTCCTTAGAAGGCGAAATTTCATTGACAGAGGCTGGGTTTGCACTCAAAAACATGAAAAAGAATAAAAGTCCAGGAAGCGATGGATTTACAGTGGAATTTTTCATAAATTTTTAGCGTTATCTTGGGGTTTGTGTTGTAAGGTCACTAAATGAAGGATTTAGAAAAGGGGAATTGTCTTCCACACAAAAAGAAGGGGTAATAATCTGTATTCCTAAGAGAGATAAACCGTCAGTTTTTGGAAACTGGAGGCCCATCTCTTTGCTTAATGTTGTTTATGCATATATTGCAAATGGGCTGAAATTAATTCTTCCATCAATCAATCATAGATGGAGACCAGACTGGATTCATTAAAAAAGATATATTGGAGATAACATATGTTTAATATATGATCTGATTGATTATGTTCAGACAAACAAAAGACCTCTAGATTTCTCTAGATTCTGAGAAGGCTTTTGATTCACTCAGTTGTTTGTTTATGTGGAAAGTACTGGACGAATTTGGCTTTGGTCCTGATTTCTGTCAATGGATAAAAACCTTTACACAAAAGATATCAAATCAACTGTTACAGTAAATGGAAGATTAACACCATGGTTCTATGTGCAAAGGGGATGTAGACAGGGAGACCCAATCTTACCATACCTGTTCATAATCCGCGTTGAAATTCTAGCTGCCATGATCAGAAAGAATGATATTATTAAAGGTGTAAAGGTAAATACTGGAGGAGTTGAAATTAAGATATCCCAATATGCTGACGATACTGAAGAAATACAAGAGGGTGATAGGGAATCATTTGAAGAATCAATGAGAATTGTTAATGTTTTTGGAAGTGTGTCCGGGTTAAAACTGAATTGTAAAAAAAAAAAAGCATCGCAGTTTGGCTGGGTGGTAGAAAAAATTCACGGGTAAAATACATGCCCCATTTGCACATGGAATGGAATCCATTGTGATTCAAAATACTTGGTATTTGGTTCACCAATGATTTAAAAGATAGTGGAAGAATTAACTTCGAACATAGATTTAAGGAAATTAAAATTTTATATAAAGTGTGGCTTAAAAGACAGTTGATACCACTTGGACAAACAGCTATTCTTAAATCTCTCATTTTGTCTAAAATAGTTTTCTTTGGATGCTCTTGCGAAAATCCACCAGACAAAATTTTGAATTTGATACAACAAAGCATTTATCAATTTGTTTGGAATGAGAAGAATGACAAGATAAACAGAAATATTTCGTATAAAAAGTACTGATCAAGGTGGTATTGGAATCCCAAATGTTCGAAATTATGTAGATGCATTAAAAGTTGCTTGGATCAGAAGATTGCACACTAGTAAGCACAAATGGGCATGTATTCATGAAACAATTATATGCACAAAACAGGTTCATAGATAAGACAGGCACTTACATGATACATTCCAGCAATAAGAATGCCTTTTGGTTAATTGTCTATAAATCATATGAAGAAATAGGAAAATGCGTTGAAATAAAAAACCCTGAAGAATTGATCTCTGAACCCATTTTTTTTGTAATTCCAGTATCCTGATAGCCAGAGAGTCTCCATTTTATCAGAACTGGATTGACAAAGGGTTTATTAAGTTGCTAATTTACTAGATGAAGATGGAGGATTTCTGTCTTTTGATACGTTTTGTGTCAAATATGATATTCAGGCTTACTTCATTGTTTATAGGGGAATGGTAAATGCTGTTAGAGCATATATTCAAAGTAGTGGAATAGCCATGCCAAATAATAATCTTTGATTTATGACTCGAGTAAAGCTTTCAGGATAATACAGTCTATTCCAAAAGGTGCAAGACCATTTTATGATCTACTGGGGAAAAAAAACACATTGCCAAACTGCTGTGTGAAAAGTGGGATAGAAGGATATATCGAAACATACAATGGAACACCATTTTCAAGAAAATTAGGAAGATAAAGGACATCAAATTAAATTGGCTGCAGATAAGGATAGTGCACAGAATTCTAGGAACGAACAGTGTACTGTTTAACATGAACATAAATAGGAATGATAGGTGCTCATTTTGCAACGTAGAAAAAGAAAACTTTCAAGACATTTTTTGGCATTGTCATTTTGTACACTCGTTCTGGATGGATTTCCAAACCACTCTTGTTCAAAATTGTTTTTCTGGCTCACTTATTTCGCTTTAGCGAACATCTGGCTATTTTTGGATGTGAAAGAGATGTAAAAACTGACCATGTTTTAGATTTGATTATTCTATTAGCAAAACTGTATATATACCATTGTAAGATGACAAGTGTAGTGCCAACCATCCGTGCCTTTGTGGATATACCTCAAAAAAAACGATATGAGATTGAAAAGTATATTTCAACAATTGAGTTGAATTATGAAACATTCATGGTTTCTTGGGCGGCCTATGTCCTTTTTGACTGAAGTATCTGCACACCTAAGTTTATCTCAAGTTTGCACTACATTTAGTTGTCTGCATATCTCTGTTTGGCTTATCTTGTCTGTCTGTCTGTCTGTCTCTGTCTGTCAGTCTGTCTGTCTATCTCTATCTCTTTTGCCACATGTGTAGTTTTGTTTGTCATTCATGTAAAAAAAAACCTTGATGAATACATTTGAAAAAAGTATGATATATGAAACTTGTTGTTGATACCATTCAATTTTCTTTCTGGAAATGTATATATAATGTTTATTGTTCATCTTGTGAATAAAAAAAAAAAGTGAAAAAAAAAAAAAAACAGGGCAGCGGTCCACAAAAAAATATGTGACAACACTCAGACAATGAATTTATTCACAGTCGCACATGAAATGTGGGTGATCCAGCATGCTGCTGTGGAATTTTGAAGGCATAGAAAATAAACTTAGCAAGATTAACTGATGATGATGGATTAGTGGCATTGAGAATGGATAACTGTTGCGTTTTGTAAGACAACAAATGGAAATCTGATGGATGTTTGTTTTGTAGATTGATAGGGCAGAAGAACAAAACAAAAAAAAAAAAAAAAGGGGGGTGGGGGTGGGGGGGGGGGGGGGGGGGGGGGGCAGGGGGTTCATCTTCTTGAGAGACAAGACAAAACGGACATTGTAACATGTCGATATTTTTGATTTGTATCTACATCGCTTTCAGTTCAGATCTGTTGTTCCAAGCGAAATTTAGTGTACATGTTTCTAATGTAATGTGAATTAATAATATCAACATACCGTGAAAGTTTGATACTGAATTTTTTTTTCAATCTTCAGTCACAGCCTTGATAGCCATGGCGTTTACATCGTCCTATTTGAATGAGTCTGACTTTGGACCCTAAAAAGTCTTTGTCCTGCTCATTTTTTTTTTCACCGGCTTGACTACAATCTTTACCAGACGATGCTGATTAATAGTCTGCATAGTCCACTAACTACAGGGTAGCTACAATAAGAAGGAAACAGTCAAGCTATCACAAGACGCGTGCACCTGTTGACCTCTCATGCCTGGCTCAGTTGCCTGCTGCACGTGATGTCTATTTCATTATTCGTTCTTTTTTCTGCCTTCGACACTGGCTCGCTACATCAAGTTGATCAGCATGACGAAATATTATCATTAATCGTTAAATAGCACTAAACTACAAATCCACACACAAGAAAAGTATATCGTTAGTGTTTCCAAACAACTGGCAAGCAAGTCCTGTGAAATTGAAAGATGTAATTTGAAGTAACTCCCCGCCCTTCAGTTCTATGTGATCTAAAACAGTGCAGAAATAAAACGTTTTTCTTAAAAGAAATCTTGGTCCTATAACATTTAATCATCACTGGCCTACTCACACACACACACACACACACACACACACACACACACACACACACACACGCACACACACACACACACACACACACACACACACACACACACACACACAACACACACACACACACACACACGCACGCACGCACAAACGCGCGCGCGCGCACACACACACGCACACACACATGCATGCACGCACGCACGCACACTTATACTTGCGTGCCCGCAAGTGCGCATACAGGCTAAACAATACACTTTATATTCATCAGTAAAGTGGTAAAAGATGAAATCTAAGTAACCAACCCCTCTTGTCATCTGCACACATCAACGTACCAAGTCACACCACAGTCATTACTCAAAACGCTTCTCTTTGACCACATCATTTGATATCATCATTCAACATTCAGGTTTAGAGAAGACTGATCTTCAAGGCACACAGCTTGGGAAAGGCTGCAAAGGGAAGATGAGAGAGAGAGAGAGAGAGAGAGAGAGAGAGAGAGAGAGAGAGAGAGAGAGAGAGAGAGAGAGAGAGAAGAATGAATCTGTGTGTGTGTGTGTGTGCGCACGCGTGCGTGCGTGCGTGCGTGTGCGTGTGTGTGTGTGTGTGTGTGTGTGTGTGTGTGTGTCTGTAATGCAGCTGTTTGTAAAGAAAATATCCACATATCCTCAAATAAGATGTGGCAGTTGATACCTACTTGCCATCGCAAGCTCTCTCTCTCTCTCTCTCTCTCTCTCTCTCTCTCACCTCCACACTGTGTGCTTTAGCTGGCTGAGGTATATAACAGAGAACACCTGTCACCGGGCGCAACCTTTCGTCAGATCAGATCCCGACTCACCTGCAGCACGACGTGTCTCCTGCTCTCTCTCAATCTCTCTGACCGCTGCCTGGAGCCACCCAGCCATTGTCTCAGCACAGACTTGGTACAACTTTGTACAGGTGAGGCCAGTGCCTTTTCTGTCTTGGACTGGGTTGGATTATAAGGGTTAGCACGGGACTGGACTACACTGGGCAGGATTGGTTGGCACTCAGCTTGCATCATCATTTTACTGCTTTATTGTCACAACAGTTTTCCCTCTGTAAATCTTGCGGCTCTCCCGTAGGGATCAGATCGCCATAGTCGGGTGCCACATC
>JADBJO010008267.1:0-2500 GCA_016801955.1 Conus betulinus | reverse complement strand
CTATAGTTCAATTTTTTAAAAAAAAGTGTTGTTGTGGAAGGCGTCCTTCTAATTTGCATGTGTATACGTAATGTTTTGCTAGTAATATAAAGAAATATAAAAATTCATCAATATTGATGGTCACATCGAAGCCCAATAATATTAAGGATGCCGTTAATTTCATATTCGCTGCATTGACACATTTTTCTTTAATTAAACCCAACAAGGGATTCCAAAAATGTTTGAACATAAGCACATTTCCAAAGCATATGGTCAATACTATCTTTACATAAACCACAAAAACTACATTTATCATTATCAGCCACTCCCATTTCTTTTAAAAATAACATTAGTACCTAGGACACCTATGCAATATTCTCAGCTGAAACCATTTCAACTTTATGTCTTTAACTTTTATGTACATTCAAGAAACATAATTTCCAGTCATGACGAACCGACATTTTCTGATCCCATTTGTCACAACATTTCGCTCATGAATTATTATCAATCATAATATCATAGTATAATCTAGAGCCTTTATGAATAGCAGTTTCTTAAATAAGAGTGTTACGTTTAATACATTTTTGTTCTCAACAACAATATTAGATTTTCTTATGTATCATCAGTTATAGCTGACCTATAGCCAGCAACAAAGTAAGAAAATTAATGTTTAGATTATACTTTTCCCTAAAACATCTATGAGACAGAAAATTTCCATTTCATAAAAAAAACTGAGCAAGATGGAAAACCGTCTTTGTTATCCAGTATTTAGACACACATACATGTGTTTCCTATTTGAATCGGTTGTTGTTCGCTACAAACCAACAGGGCAAAATGGCCCAACAAAGAAATTCAGCAGAGGGTTTGTGGGTTGTACATTTGTAAACAAAAAAGTTTATAAAAGCATAAAAGACGTCCTTCCAAAAAGAGTTTATGAAGTAATTTTTGAAAACTACTCTGGACCATATTTGTTCCAATTGGAAACTTATCGGGAAATTAGCAAGTAAAATGTCTTTCCATTTATGGGCCGATTTTTCAGCCCCTGCGAATCCAAGGATGAATTTAAGAGATGTGACGTGATGTCTTAAGCGGGAGTCAGGCAGACAACTAATAACCATTTTTAATGACTTAGCGCAGCTATTTTCCGACCGATTTGTTCGGTTTTTTTTACTGTTCAGGACAATATTGATCTGCAAGTCGATACTTGATTGAACGATAGCCTCTTGGATTGAAAGTGATGACAAAATCGACATAGGCGGAGTTTAGGCAGAGAAAGTAACCCACAAGATGAGTCATGTTTTGACAGGGAATTATGTGATCTTTAAATTGCAAACTCTGCCAATAGGCGTTATATCTGGCGTTTTTAACATATCTTAAAGAGGAACTCATAAATCGGCTTAACATTCGTCTTTTCTGAATAATTAATATTTAAACAATCTTTCAAATCATGAACAATTGTACAAACATACACCAAGTAATTGGTTCGAAATTGGTGGATTCCAATCACAAGTCTATAACTGGCTCATAAATATCGGGTTTTACAGTGTTTTTTCTACTTCCTTCCCAGCCATATTACACTTGACTTACCAAAATTCATACGAAGCCCTGCGGCCCAAGCAATCGATATCGACAACTAACAACACATACCTGTTTCAAACGACTACGATCCGCGTGCAAGCAGAGTTGAACTCTGTATATACGGCGTCTCGGGTAGAACCGGGGGGGGGGGCGACAGAGAAGGGGAAGGCTGGGGCTGGAAGAGCAGAGAGGGGCCGGGGAGTTGCGGGCCCAGGGGGCGAGGAGGGCGGAGCACAGAACACAAACGAAACGAGGGAGGGAAGGGGGGCCCCCCTGGTCACAACGCGGGGACGGGCAAAACAGGGGGGACCGCGGGACCAGGGATTCCACAGGACACACGACCGGGAAGGGGGTGTAGATAACGCGGAGCCAGGGCAGAGAGCAGGGGGCAAACAAAAGAAACATAGCGAGGGCGGTGAGTAACGGAAATGCGTCAGTGACCGAAGCAAAAAACGAGCCTTTTGTGCGTAAACTATGGTACTAACACACAGGACGTTAGTAATACAAATAAGCAAATGGTATATAACGTGAGGACGTAAATTATCGCACACTAATCGGTTTTTAAATAACCCTGTGGGGTTTGGTTGATTATGTTGGTAGTATGATTTAGGCCAATTTGCTTATGAAGGTACGATCCAATTTTATTCCACGACATTAAAGTGAAATGCGTCTCCCAGTAATTTTTAAGCTATTTGTCTGGTTTTATCGCCTTTGGAATAGAGTAAATAATTACTTCTTTTGGTAGCACTGGTAATTAACTTTTCTAAAATTGCGTTTTATTTTTAAAAGCTCTGACAACGAATATACCCCATCTAGTCCAGAAAACCTTGAATAAATTCTGTGGGTGAAACCGTCAGAGCCCTGGACTTTTATTATTATCTATGTTGTCAGCGTATTACGCGTGCTTTCATCTATAAGTTAACTCTCACTCTAAACGTTGTTG